>JAASFJ010000016.1:0-68972 GCA_023333755.1 Globisporangium uncinulatum | reverse complement strand
TTTGTCTCAGTAAAAAGTCAAATATTACAGTGTATTTAGACAATTCAGCGTAAAAAAAGACAATATCGCCGTATTGTATCAATTCAGATCGTTAGAATCTGAGTTTGGTCGTCAAATCGCACATTATAAATTCCGAAAACGATGACCACCTCGAGCCAAAGTCGTCTAGACACTTTTTGGCTGGCGGATAATATCGCCGGTACTTATCCAATGGGAGTCGTACCAACACCATCTTGATCACAAGATAAAGGGCTATCTGAACATGTGCTTTGACAGTCGTGAAGCCTCGTAGTCTAGATTTTAGTATTTCACATTTCTGCATTTTACTCAAAATTCGGCCTGGTTGACTCAGAGACTGGGTGTTAAAAACAATTCATTTTTGTAAAAAAAATGTTTTTTAACACTCAGTCTCTGCGTCAAGGAGGCAAGCCCCGAACAAAGTATTTAAATGTGAAAAAACTGTCGAATACTTCTCAGATCAGCGAGGCTAGATGTTCATATGAGTCCACGGAAAACAAAATTATACTTACCATAGTGAAGATGCGACCAGAGTTTGGCACATATTCCGAAAGAGGGGAATCTGGGCTCCACGATGGAATCATCTGTTACTCCAAGAGTACAATTCTGATGAAGTTGTGGGAGATCAAAGTTGGTGTTCAGATTTTCAGCCTCGAAACTCGATTTTTTGTTTGCCAACATTACGAAAAAAATTCGGGGAATCCAGGTAGAGATTAGTTGGCTTGAATTCTCACCGCAAGATTGTGAAAGAACCCTTTTCGTGAGATTTTGGGCCAAATTAAAGATATTGAGAAATTATTTTCCTGTCTTCAAAAAAATTCCGAAATTCTGAGTAGCATCATTTTATATACCCAGAATCTCAAAATTCATGTCTATTCGTAATTACCGTAAACCTTCGTTCATAACGGCACCTGAGACACAGAAAGCATATGCTCCAAAATGTGAACAGAAATGTGCAAAACGCAACTCACGCTTTAGTGACCTGCCTCTAAATATCGTCGTCAGAGCACACCTCAGCGTCGGCAAGGTGGAGACGCTCGAGCAAAAGCTAATAAACCTAAGGGTAAACCCATTTCAAAAGGAACATCATATTAATTTATTTAATTGTTTTATTAATAGTAGATCGCGGACAACCTCTTCGTCGATCTGCTCCTCAGCGATACGAGCATGCCTAAAACCTGCCTGAACCGTCTCATTCGCTACTGCTGCCCATGCCCGACGCACCCACGCGCACACATCTCGCCGTGATGGTGGAGTGAGTCGAAATTGCTGGTCTTCCTCGCGTGTCTTGAGCTGTTCGCGGAGGTTTACAATCCTGCAAGCTCAAATATGCTCTTTTAGCGGCCGACTCCACGCCACTTCCGCAGGTTGCGAGGCAGAAGTGGTGCTCAGAGGTACGCGCAGTAACTCGACTTTGATCGTGGCAGCGTAGGCGACGACTTCCTTGGTCCAGTGACCAGAGAAGTTGTCCCAGAGCAAGAGGACCAGATTCTGGAGGTCTGCGCGGTCAGCGAACATGTAGCGGAGGGACTCGATTGAGAGGTGCCCGTTTCACCACACTAGTTTACAGTGAGAATGTTAGATTTTTAATTGACCCAATTTCAACGAAAACGGTCACTCACTGACCTTACCGGTTCCTGTACACTTGCAAGTCGTGCTGCTCATGCTCGAGATCTCGCCACAAAGTCCGCCAGAAGCGATGGCGCTCCCGTACATCTCCTCTTCGCGCTCTTCGATTGCTGATTTCGGCGCTTTAAAATCGAGAAACGGCATGCGCTTGGTGCCGCTCGACTCCCCCAAAAGCATCAGAGTCGCTCGCTCCTTCGCGCGATCTCCACACCGTACCCACACAGTCCGTTTTCCGATCTTAAATAAGGTCGTCTTAGGCAGGTAATTGAAAAATACCGCTGTTCCATAACACCACACACAATGAGTACACTTCGACACCGTTTTGTAGCAAGCACTCTTGGTCATTCACGCACCAGTCTGGTCTGCATTCAAAACCGTATCGATGACGAGTCGTTCCATCGTTTTGTGTACAACCGCACCAAACGCTGTCACGGAATCTCGGAGATATGATGACGAGATCTGTCCTTGCCGTGCGCGAACTCGTAGCGCAAGTTTATGCGCGCTAAAAAGCGCCGCTGCCACCACCATGGCGCCAGGAAATCGCCCATGTTGTATGCTGCTGCTGCCTCTCGCGCTTGGGTAGCGAGCATTGCCGAAGAGACGGGCACGCCCTCGCCACGCAGCTCATTGGCCCATGCCACGAGCTCACGCTCAGTATCAATGGACAGAACAGCTGCGGCACCGAGTTGCCGCGCTTTCTTGAGCGAGCCTTACCTGGCGCTCGAGCTATGTGACCGTAAGCGCTCCTCTTTACGAACCCATCCCAACAAGCTTGACGCGCTGCGTTGCCGCGGGCCCAGACATCGCGGGGAAGAAGCGCGTGACGGCGCCTGAGACGTCGCCAGTGACTTTGACGCGCTCGACAGCGAGTTTCTGGTGTGGTGTGAAAGCTTGCCGCTTCCCCATTTCGTTGCCAATCTCGATCTGCTGCTTTCGAGCCAGTGAGAAGGAATGTTTTTATAAGTCGCAAGTACCACTGATGTCACAGGAGCAGGACTGATTGGCTGATATGTCTTGGCTTTTATAAACGACGGCGTTTTTTAACGAAGGTTTACGGTAATTCAAAGTTGCAAGCATCATTTCGTTTGTCACCACTTGGTTTCCATACCGAAATCAAAACAGCCGTCTGCTTCGACTTCGATGAGTGTGCTGCCTTTGTATCGCGTGACTGCTGTTCCTGCTCAGCTGTCGGTGGCTGGTAGAGGGCATTGGGCCCTTGACAACTTTGCTTAAGCTAGCTTTGCCTTCGCTAGCTGAGCACTCAGACCACTCTCGCTGTCGCGCTCGTTCATTGCTTTTCTTTTGACCCTTAAAAGGTATTACTATTTAACGTTTTAAAAAAGGATTTTAACACCCAGTCTCCGAATCAAGGGGACCGAAAATTTCTGACAAAAATAAGAAACATCGTCAATTCTTATTGAAACACAACGAAAACTTCTGTGCAGATGCCTCTGGTACTGTAGGCATGGACGCACGTGTTTACAGCCTCCACAGAGCATCGCAGGCGGCAGTATTCAGAATATTACGAAATCTTGGGGACTCAGAAATTGCCATTTTTAGACACCAGTGAATCCAACAACTCGCGTTATTAGAGTTGGAAAAGCAAACCATCATATTGACCAACACGGTGCGTACATGGCGTACAGCGTACTAGTTTTGTTCACTTGAACTGTGGTAGCGAATTTGCTATGATGATGGCTTGTTCATCCTAGTTGCTACATATTGCAGGGTTGTAAGATTTTATCTAAACTTATGTACTTTCTGCCTTATTTTGGACACATAAAGTGCATAACCGTCAGGCCGTGAGCCAAAATTACAAGATTTTCGGTGAGCCACCAGATTATAAGATTTTGAAATCGCCATAGCTCAGCCCATGCGCATCAGACAGAAAATGTGTTTGAATGGTCATGCTTGTTTCTCAAGAAGCTTTCATATGAAAATCTGACTCGCTGATCTGAGCAGTATTCGAAAAGTTATTTCTCTGTTAAATTCTTTTTGTGGGGCTTCGCCTCCTTGACTCAGAGACTGGGTGTCTTAAAAAGGTAATTTTCATTCTAAAGTTATTTTTGAAACCTAATACAGTACATGGTTTGAAACCTCATAAATTCCAAAATTTGGGAATGTGCTAAACAAAAACTTAATAATGTTCAGAAATTATGAATCGGGCGGCCATCACAATTTTGTAGTTTTGTTGGCGACAAATGTAAAGTAATTAGTTTGACTTGATGACAGTAGGCAAACGTTGGTCCAAAAAAACGATGTTTCACAACCCGATTTTATCACATCTGTATGTGATAAAACTGTACCAGCTGTTTTGCGACCGGTATTTTGAGGTTTGCGGCGTATTTTGAGGTTCACTTATTTTTCCATGAACATGTCCCATTTAATCTCGCTGCATGTCTCAGATTAATCGCTCATCAGTTGCTTCCATTTTATGTTCTGTACTTAAATTTACATACTGTAATTCAATCAACTGCTGAAATGCGGGAACATGGGGAAAATCTGTGATTGAACACTGTGTCGGGCGTGCCTGGAGGAAGTCCCGATGTCAGCCATGGCCATCGCGTGCCTCGTCCCCGACTCACGTTTGCCATACACTGTTTTTGTGGCACAACTCCGTCACTCTTTTTGATGCAACGTGCAGAATTGGAGTTGAACTTATGAGATGCGAGACACGCCGTCAGGTCCAGGAGCAGGTGCGCGTGAGTGAGACCCTGAGTAGGGTGCTCATGTCCACGAGGCCTCCTCGTGTTGCCACTTGCACTGACGCGTGCTTCCACGATTGGTCACTCATCTCAATGGCTTTCACGCTTCGCAATCAGCGCGAAAGGATTTTTCAGGAAATCTCGGTTTCAAGAGGCTCGAGTGAGCCGAAGGCAATCGTGACGAAAGTATCGCTACATGCAGACCATCATGGTCAGGTTGTAAGCAGCCCTGGAGATCCAGCAAGTCAAAAGAAGTCGAAAAACCGAGGTCTCAACAGACATCAAACCAAAGCTGGTTTTATAGAACAGCTGGCTTGCTTTCTTCACTATCGCCATAAGGATGGGTCCTGATAACTGGACTCCATTAGACCATACTAAAACCAAGCCTGGACTTGCTAATAACCGGCACTCTGTTCAGTCTGAAAGAAGCGAGCAGAAGCAAGTGAAGTGAGTCGCGGTCGTCGGCGTCGCATTCGTCCCCATCAGCTCAAGTAGCGCTTCTACAACAAGCCCCCCCTCACCCCGACCCCACCCACCTGCATCCAGCCATGCCGCTTAGCGAAAAGCTTGGCCGGCCGTTCGAGCTGCTGTCAATCCGCCGCCACAAAAAGCCGCGGGAGGACGACGCAACCTCTTCCTCCTCCCATTCGTCGTCTTCCATCTCATCCTCTTCGCACGCGGTCGGCAGCGCACACCAGCCGCATGCCGCGTACATGCCTGCGACGCAGCCGGCGGCTACATTTCAGCGTCAGGCGCAGCCCGGCGGCGGCTTCTACCCGGTCGTACAGTATGAGCGCCTCACGCCGTCCGTGAGCCAACGTCCGCCATCGACAGGCGTCCCGCCGCCCATGCCGAGCGCCGTGCATTACGAGCGCATGACCCCGTCGGCCGCGAGCGGTGGCGGATTTTCTCTGAGTCGTCACTCGCCGAACGTCGTGCAGTACGAACGGCTGACGCCCGGGACCGCGGGTGGAGCACGGACGCCCAGCATCCCAGCGATCCGCCAGAACTCGCCGCTGGACTACGACATGCGGCCGCGGCCGTCGCCTGCGTCAGGCTTCATGCGCGATTCGCCCGCGCCGTCGCTCGTGTCGCTGCCGTCGCCTGGGATGCTCACTCCTCTCTCAGTGGACGTGATCGGCCGCAGTCCGCTCGAACTGCGGCCGATCGCGCGTGCGATGACGCCGTCTCCGGCGACGGACCGCGTGTCTGTTGGCAGCTCGTCCGGCACCGCAAGCGACAAGTCGACGCCGTTCTCAGCTGTGATGGAGGAGTGGATGAGCCAGCTGCGCACGCCGACGCCCGACGTGACGCTGTTGCCGTCGCCGTACGACTTTAACAAGGACCTGCCGACCCCTGTTGAGCGTCCGGACGACCTCAAGCACATCAACAGTGCGCTGCTGCCGACGCCGCCGCCTGACGTGCACGATCAGACGCAGAACCCGAAGAGTAGCGAGTACATCTTGAACGTGTCGCGCCGTCCGCTCGTCGAGGACATTGCGTCGCTCTGCCGCGACCTCATCTCGCACGACAGTGCGATCCGAGAGCAGCAGCTGCAGTCGTTAGGGCAGCGTCAACAGCAAGGGATTGCAACGACAACGACGCCGTTGCCGCGGCTGCCACCGCTCAAGAAGTTCCCAGGACCGAGTGCGATGCTCAGCACTGACGTCAAGCGCGACGTGCGCATGGCCGACGACAACGACGATGACGACGACGATGACGACGACGATGATGATGACAAGATGAGCACGAGTGGCGGTGGCGGCAGCAGTGGCGGTCGCGGCAAGCGGAGAAAGATGTGTACAGCAGACGGGTGTACGAACTTGTCGCGCTCGCGTGGGCTCTGCAAAGCGCACGGCGGCGGTCGCCGCTGCAGCGTCGATGGGTGCACGCGTGCGAGCCAGAGCGGCAGTCTGTGCATCACGCACGGCGGCGGCAAGCGCTGCACGGTCGATGGGTGTGTGAAGGCTGCGCAGTCGCGCGGGATGTGCAAAGCGCACGGCGGTGGCGTGCGCTGTCGCGTTGACGGATGCACGAAGAGCTCGCAGGGCGACGGTTTCTGCCGCTCGCACGGCGGCGGGCGGCGCTGTGGCCACCCAAGTGGGTGCACCAAGTGGGCCCAGCGCAACGGCATGTGCATGGCACACAGCGAAGGCCGGTACGGCAACAGCTACCGTGGTCGCCTGACTCGGATGCAGGACAGCGACCGCCAGGAGCTCTAGCGATCGCTTCGCCAGCTCTGCGAGCGCACCATCGAGTCGGAGGCAACAAGTGCGTGCGGTCGATTGAAGTCGGAGGGAGGGGGACTCACGACGCTTGGTATGGAGGAAGGCATTGGAGCCGACCGCAACAGCCTCCCCCCTCACTCAAGCGCATATCGACGGACGCTCGATCTCCCTGTCATCGCGTGCGGATCATGCTCCTCCGGCGACCTCGATATCTATCTCTTTCCCATTGCTGTCCCGTTCGTCGCGTCCGTCGTCGACCTTCCTTTGCATGTGTATCATCTCTATAGGAAACTGAATACAAGTCGCCCCACCACAGCCCCACTATCACACCCTGCGTCGTGGAGCCCAGCACTCGGTTCGAATCTTCCACTCTCAGGCGCGTCCACCTCAGCGCCGTCGGTGATCCAGTCGGCGGGTGTGTTGGCCGCTCGCCTTCCTCCGGGCTGCATCACGTTACTATCCACGCCGACGGTCGCCGCAGCCCTTGCTTCACCCGCACGATGTGGTTGTGCGAGTCCACGCGGGCTGCTACGTTCGTGTAGTCCGGCGACTCCTCTGCGATCAGATGCACAGGGCACGCTGCGCGCGTGCCGATCTTGTCGAGCGTGTCGAGCATCACGAGCGACGACGCACGCAGCTGGCCCTTGGGGGACGGCATGCCCGGGTCCGCTTCACCCTCGGCCGCCTCTAGGTCGTGCAACTCTGGAAACGCCAGGTACTTCACTTTCACGGGCATCGGCTTCGTCCCGAGTTTCATCGTGCTCCTAATGGCGACAGAGGAAGGAGTCCACTTAAGTCGCTCGCACGAAGACGTCTGCTCGCGACAAGCGGCTCGACACCTCTGTCTGAGAAGCATTCAGCGACCAACCTAAGCAGATACACGTACACACGGTGGTAGGCGTCGGTGAGAATCGTCGGTTGTGCGAACTTGTGCCGTACTTTCAGGCGCGACGACACTGTGCCCATACTCTTGCGCCGCAGGTCTGGAATCGCTCGCTGGACGATACGGGATGCGCGTGAGCCACTGCCGCCGCCACGTAGAAGTTTCTTGACGGTCTGGAAGCTCACAGAGCCACTCGACCGCGTCATGAAGTTACCAGCATTGTCGTAATCGGAGCCGTCGTCGTCGTCGTCGCTACCATCCTGCTCTCCTGGGTCGGTGTCGTAGCCAGCGTGGTCGGCAGACTTGGATCGCGGCTTCGCCCTCCTCGACCGCCGGCTTTTGAGTGTCGCGCGACCAGTGGAGTGGCACTGATGCATGTACTGAGTTGATGTTGTGGCGCTCGATGGAGAGCGCGGTGGGTTCTCTAACGACAGAGGAGTGTCTCGCATCCAGAGCGAGCTGGAGTGGTTGAGCGATGGGTTTGGCGACGTCGGCTGGCTGACCGAGTACTGCCGTTCTGGGTGGTACTGGTACGACTGCGCTGCTGGTGGGTTGATCGAGTACGATCGGCGTTCATGTCGACGACTTCGTTCTGGACTTGAATCTGTTGGCGTCTCGCTCGCGACACTGAACCGTGCGAGCGAGTAGAGCAGCTTGTGGAGCTCCGTCTCGTTCACGTCCACAGTAGACTCAAACGTGTCACCGAGGTCACTCGGAGCAGTGGACGCGGCTGAGTCGTAGCTGGACTGGCGCTTGAGGATCGACTTGGGCAAGTTGAAGGTCACGGATGCTCTACTTTTCGGGCTCATCGCTGGGGACACTAATGAATGCTGGAACACCACATGCTCTTGTGCTCGTTGCTGCTGGTGGGTTTGATAATGGTACGCGTCGGATGACGCCGCTTCTGGCGTGAAGAGCGAGGTCTTTTGTGCATCGTGTAGCGGCAACTCGAGCACTGAACTCGAACCACAATCTCCCAAGCTCCACCGCCTGCCGGGTGAGCTTGGACCGACCTTGCCTGGCGAGTCATCACTGCCTTGGCGCGCTGAGGGACTCTGTGTCGATGGAACCGCGGGGGTCAGCAAGAAGGGGTTTTCTTGTGTCTCGTCGAACAGGTCGGTGCTCATGAACTCGAGCACGTTGACGCTGCCGATCGCACCACAGTACGTCATGACGCTCGGCCTGCGATCGGTGGCGGTGTCGTAGGTGGGAGGCGAATCGCCGAATCGAAGCACATTGGTGGGGAGTCTGCCGCACGCTTGCTCACAGAGTGCTTCTGGTTGGCTGCAGCCCGCTTTGTGGTGCTTGGCCTGAGCTACATTCTTCGCGCTCTGACCATCCGCACTTAGTCGAGTGCTGATGTAACCGGGGTGGCGTCAAGAGGTCAGACTCTGCTTCCTGGTCAGACAGACAACCCGAAGCTTGCCGTGCTCAGAACTGATCTACTTCCGTATTCCTAAACTTAGTGAACTCACTCCCGCCCAGACCCACTACGCGAGTTCCAGCACGCTGCTCCGTGCACCTGTACGTCTGGCGGCGAGTTCTGAAGTGACCTTGTCCGCGCCGCTGCCACGCTTGGCGCGCTGCTGGCGGTTGCCGTGAACAATCGCGGCGTCTCTCCACGCCTTCCGCGACTCTTCGCACTCTCGCTCCAAAGATCGCAGGTACCACCGGTGTGCCAACTCAGAGCACCGGTGTACCGTACCCGATCCGGTACACTGCTGCCGACAAGACCTCCAAGCCGCTGACACCCAGGATACCGCGCCGGGGTTACACTGACAATGCTCGCGTTCTGAGTCGTTCTGACCGCTCTGAGCTCAGCTTCTGAGTCAGGGTCGGTTGACTTGATTGGAGCTGCCGCCTCAACACGAGCCTTGGTTGGCACTCTCCGGTGCTGCATCCAGTGATGAACTCTCGGCTTGCTCTTGGCTTGCTCAGCCATTAACGGCGCTCCTTCCCCCTCAGCGGACGACAATGATCCTTTCCTCTACGCTACGCTAGGCCAGACGTCAATGTTTGCCTGCAAGGTGCGTTCCCACTACTGTTCCTCCACGACCGTCTTGGTTCCTTGCTATATCCGTCGTAGCACTTCTGGCTGAAGCCGCGAGGTGGAAGCGGAGGGGTGGATATCGCTGTTCAGGCTTGTAACGCAATATACCTCACTGACTCACTGACTCTGGTTCCTTGCTGTCGAGTTGGATGCAAAGTGGTGGTCCTCCGTGATAAATACGTGCTTGATTCGTCCGACTCGCTACATGATGCTACTACTCGACACACTCAACTGTTCTCGACACCTAACAACTAACAACGCTGACCACGCCACACTCTCTGCCAACGAAGAGCGTAGCTGGTCAGGCTTTCCTTCTCTCGCACTCTCTCGTGCTTGCTTGCGGCAACAGACGACGAGTTCAAGGGTACGCCGGTGTCGACTTGTAGCGCGCCTGGGTCATCATCTTCTCCAGCAAGTGGCGTTGGTGCGCGATCGAGTTCTCCATGTACTGAAAGTTTGCCGTTGCTGAGGTTGTCGATGACGCACCAATCGGCGTCGACGGCGCAGCCGGGAGCGTGCTGTAGCTCTGGTGCGGCACCGAACTGTATACCGACTGACTGTACCCTGACGATGACTGCGAACCAGTGTAGCTCGGCTGCCCGTAACTGGACTGCCCGTAGCTCAACGACGTCGGCGAAGTAACAGACGAGCTGCTGAAGCCGTAACCAGGTTGGTTGCTGCGCTGCTGTGGCTGCTGTACCTGCTTTGGCTTGAGCTGTGGGTAGCTCGACTGGCGCGAGTACGTCGGCACTGGCTGTGGCTGCGGCTGTGGCCGACTTCGCGCGCTGTTGTGACCGCGGCTGCTGTTCGTAGCTCCGACACGCAGCGTCTCGAACTGCCGGTTCATCGAGCGCGTGTCCACAAACATGACGTGCTCCTCGTCCAGTGACGACACGTTCCGTGCCGAGTCAAAGCTCTGATTGTCCGCGTAGTACGTGCTCACGGAGCTCCCGTAGCTGTTCTCGGTCGTCGCGAAGCTGTTGTCACGACGCGGGTCGTCCAGGAGCTTCATGTCCACGTGGAACTTGGTCGTCGACGGCACTGTCGGGAGGAACGACGACAAACCACCCGTCGAGCTCGTCGTGGACGACGCCGACGTGGCCGAGCTACGCGACACCGGCGAGCTTGCGTCGCTGGTGTCCGCGGACGTCGGATCGTCGTTGTTCGTCGCCACGACAACGCATCGCTTGCAGAACTTGGAGTCTTCGCCCACCGACCGCGTCACGATGCACGACTTGCACACGACCTCGCCGCATGCGCGACAGTGGTGCTTCTTCGACAGGTACCCGAACTTGGACGCGCACACGTTGCAGCTCTTGCGGTTGCTTGCTGCGACCCACTCGCTCTTGTCGAGCTTCGGCATGTGTGCCAAGCAGCGCTCTTGCACAACGACTGGGAGTTTGCTGAACGCCGCAGCGATTGTACTCGTGTACGAGCTCATGAGCCACGAGCTCACTTCGCTTGCTGCGTCCGACGAGCCCGTCAGGACGACCTCTGAGTGGCTCTTGTCCAGCGACGGACACACGAGAAGCACCTCCATGCCCACGCGACGCAGTAGCCCGTGGGTCTGCTTGAGTGACTTGCACTCGGAGAGCTGAATGGAGTGCGAGACCAAGAACCCGACTGGCTGGTTGTCGCGGTCCACCGTCGTGCCCGTAAACTCGAGCACGCACATGTCGCGCCGGTGCGACTCGCTCGAGCTGCTGAGCTCGAGCGCAAGCCAGCGGATCGCCATGTGTTCGTTCTCGCTCGCACTGCGGTCCTTTAGCACGCACATTGTCTGTGCATCGAGGCTGTCGTTGAAAAGCGCCTTGCGACGTTCAGTGAGGCGCCAGTCGTTCTCTGTGAAGAGCACTTTCATGAGCCCGCTGAGCGACGCGCGCACGGAGCCTTGCACGCGGTAGTGGGTCTCGTCGCCGTCGTTCTTGGCGAACCGCTTAAAGCCGCTCGAGACGCCGAGGTTCTGCCATGTGACTTCGTCCAGACCGCCGTAAATGCGCTCGCGGCGGAGCTGCTCGAGCGCATCGTCGAGCAGCGCGCGTGCAGTCGCTTGGTACTCGCGCAGCATCGCGGCGGAGAGGTGTACTTTAGGGAAGTACCGCTTCGGCAGCGGCAGCGACGAGAGCGCGACGCGCGTGTCGTCTTTGTCCTTGCCGGAGAACGCGCGCGCGTCTGCGCGAGAGATTGCGATGCCCATCATGCCCGTGTTCATTGTTGCTGCTGCTGTTGTTGTGACGCTGTCTGAGGTGGAGGCGGACGCGGCACTGAGGGCTGCGTAGCGCGCGTGCGTTCGGCGGCGCGAGATCGGAACTGACGAGGGACCCTGGCGGGCTCTTGAGTTTGAAAGGGAGCAAGCACGCCACACAATGTGCGCGAGGAGGGCTTCATCACCCACGAGGCTTTCCGAGGAGGCGATCCCGTCACGGGCCGGTTTTTGCACTGACAGGCGGCAGACGAGGACGCGAACAAAAACGTGACATGAATCTTCGATAGTGAAGAAAACAAGTCCAATCCGACCACTCCTGCGAGGTTCACCGTGCCACGCACGCTCAGCATGGTGTTGCCACGCTGGGCGTGCCTCGTTTTCACCTGTGCTGCTCACTCCGGTCTCAGTTCCAGCTTCTGCTTCTCTCATGTTTTTCTTGTTCGAACGGCAGGGAGAAAGCGAGAAAGCGAGAGAGAGAGAGGGCGGCAGGGCGTGCGGACTTCTAAGACCCGAAAGTCTCCACAATTTGCCTTGGTGGTGCTGGATGGTGTCGACGAGAGCATCCTGTTTGTGAAACCAATCTTCTTGACTTGGAGCCACTCTGCGCTGTCTCTTTTTCTTCATTTTCCAAAAAAGGGATACTTTCGCCTAAATTCCCAGAACAAGGAACGCACTCAAAAGCAATCTCTTGTGAAGAAACCGAGGCTGCGGAGCCCAACCAGACATGATTTGGCCGGCCAAGCGAAGTCGCATTTCGCTTGACAGTCCACCAGGGTATATTGTACATGTACATACACTCTATAGCCAAGACTACTGTAGTACTGGCCAAGTTTCAGTAAACGGAAGGATGCAGCACCGCCCTGAAAAATTAATCTTCGCTGTGTGTATTCATTGGGCGATAAGGCACATCGGCCAAAGCAAGTGGCGCAACTGAATCAACCAAGTCCATATTTTGTCTCGAGTATCATTCCTGTTAATTAATCAGATAAGAGCACCCTCTTTCTCTACTTTTCTGAAGTTCCGCAAGCCAGTTCACGCCCGTCACATTCTGAATTTCAGAATTCAGGAATTTCGGAAGCTTCGACAAAACTGACACAGACAGGGCGCCTTTAGTCGAGTAAAAAAATCAACTGAAGCAACACAGCCACGACGGACTCACCAAACAAACAAGCATTCCGCTCTCCCATGTCGAACAAACTCGCAGATCACACACGCCGCACGGCTTTCCGCGGCCGATCCGATTTCGGCAAAGCGCCGTCGCCTCATCACCGCGACAGTGGATTGTCAGCCATGCGTGGCTCGCGATATGCTCGTCGAACTGACACCCGCGAACGAAGCACCATCACCACTGAGTCCGATAGTGAAGTGAACATGCCGTTCGAAGACAGTGCAGCGCTAGCATCGCCTGCGTCTGCACGGTATTACGATGCGAAGCAAAGGCGTTTGTGTTTCTTGCATCGAATGTTCGTTGAACAAAGTGCACTCATTCTCGAGGGAGCACTCGGCGCGGGCGCCACATTGACAGACAGACAGACACGAATCGCAGGTGCTGGACCATCTACCGTTGAGCATCGTTGCTTCTGCTCGCCCGTTTCCCGATCCGTCCAGTTGGTGGCCGTAAACCAGCTTGACGAGCACGTCGCCGTGGATGGCAACCACGGTCGTCGCACTGTGCGTGGCATGAATGCATGAGCATGTCATGAAAGAATGACCATGCTGCATGCGTATGCGTGTGCGAGTTGCATTTCATATGGTAGGCCGCTCGCTCTGCTGCTCGTGACGCCGTTGGGCGAAGGCGGGACTACAGTACCGGTACCCTGTATTGGCAGGTTGGCAACGGCATCGCGCACGTGAGCCTAGTGCCGTTCCGTGTCGACGATGGTCGGTTGTCAAGCCAGTCAGCAACCGCTACAGTAGCGACAGGAGGGACCAAGTTGACTGCTCCACAATATCAGCCCAAGTCCAAGTTGCCTGCGCGCCATCACTGGGTGATCAAACCGCGGGAAGCAGCTGGCCGCCCTGGAAGAGATCTCATGCGTGAAGCGGCACCCCGATCTTCATTTTCCAATCCTGCAATCTTTTGTGGGAGAGCGGGTGGGTCGTAAGGCGAGGTGGATCGCCCTCGTGGGCGGCGGGGACATGGTTGTAGTGCGGCTGAATGAGCTTTGCCAGGAGTGGACGCGAGCTCCTCCGGCATCCCGTTTTCAGCAGCCGCACACGCTCCACTCCAAGTGCCGAGCGCTGTCGTCGTCCGGACAATACTGCGTGTGAACTTCGGATGAAGGCCAAACTACCACAGGGTATGCGCAACACTGTGCAACCAAGTCATGAGTTAGGACTGGACTGGAACCGGAGTTCGGTACACTCGAGGACACCAGCAGTGCTGGTCCAGCACCACGATTTCCGAAGATGCTTCGGAAAGTTCATGAATCAACACCAGCCCATCACACGCGAACGAAAACGACACACCACGCGTCCGTGTCACTCTTTGCTACAACTCGCGGCCACGAAGGACGTGGCCACCAGGCAAAAGAACTGGAGGCTGGCTTGCCAATCCAATGATGGCGTACTGTACCAGGACATTGAAGCGAGCAAGCGACTCGGCGACGTTGAAGGGAGACGGTCGGATTTCGCATTTCAAATGAAAACACGGGGCAGCATTCGATCCTAACTTCGTCACGATCTTTGCATGTGTGAGCATGCATTCGTGTGCGTGCGAGTGTTGGTGCGAGAGCCAACAACAGTATAACAGCACTGCGCTACCTGGAGTGAATACTGTACAGTCGATCAACATGGAGGCGAATTCGCTCGCCAAGCGAGCAACTCCTCGTCCTGAGCGAATGACGTGTGCTTGATTTCGGTGGGAGGTCCGCGAATCGACAGGAGAGGTCTGGGCGGCGCGTCAGTGCGCACGTGCTTTCGTCCTCAGGATGGAATCCATCATAGATTGCGGAGCCCGCAAGTGCAAACGAAGAGCGTCGATGCAGACCGCGGAACACTCATCAACAACGTTGCACTACCGTTGACATGGCATTCATTCGTCTGCACCATTCAGATCACGTCCCCTCTCACTGATCACGCAAGAGTGCTGTCGGTATCAAACCACACAGAGGAGACCTTGATCGTCGGCGGACCTCGTGCGTGTGAAAGCATCCCGCTCTCTCGCACCAGTAGGTAGTCGACATCGAACCTACGTACTATCCTATCGAACCCTGCTGCAAGCAGCCAGCAAGTCACCATCGCCACAGTGTTGTCTTCACCACGAGCTGTGACGCACCCAACGTCTCGATGCAGTGTCTCTACCGCGTTCATTGGTGTCTTTGGTGCGTTTGGATGTCGGTTGGTCGGTGCTGGAAGCGACGGCTGGCGCACTCTTGTGCAACCAACGCAATTCTCTCCCATCGGCATCGTCCGAGCGAGCAAGCTCAAGCTTGAGGCGTAACCACCTAAAGCAGCCGACACGATACAACCCCCTACTACTTGTCGCCAGGCTCAAACACGACCTTCTCGTCAATCAACGCGTTGATATCGCTGTCCGAGCGCTTGAGGACGTCGCGCAGCACTTGGCGCGTGTCTTGGCCGAGCTTGCGGCCTGCCCAGAGCGTCCGCCCCGGCGTCCCCGCCAGCTTCGGGACGATCGCTGGGATCTTGAGCGACCGGTCCCCCACTTGCACGTGCTCAAACATCTTGCGGTGCAGAAAGTGCTCGTCCGTGACCATGTCTTCGACCGAGTAGACGAGTCCGACAGGGATTTGGTGCGCTTCCATCACTTCGACGACCGTGTCAACCGGCTGCTGGGCTGTCCAGAGCGCCACCGCGTCGTCAATTTCTTGCTGGTACTTCACGCGGTCGGCATTCGTACGGTACTTGGTGTCCTGTGCCATGTCGTCGCGGCCGATCGCGCGCATGAGCTTCACAAAGAGCGTGTCCGTGTTCGCAGCCACGACAATGTTCTTCTTGTCGGCGCTCGTGTACGTGTTCGACGGGACAATGCCCGTGATTGTAGACCCCGAGCACTCGCGTACGACGCCTGCGTAGTCGTACTCGGGCACGACCGCCTCCATGAGGTTGAACATCGTCTCGTAGATCGCAACGTCCACGACTTGGCCTTTCCGGCCGACACTGGCAGGGCTCCGTTCGCGACCAAGCAATGCGATCACGATCCCAAGTGCCGCGTGGATGCCAGCGATCGTATCGCCGAGGCTCAGGTTCTGGCGCACGGGCGGCCGGTCGGGGAACCCGTTTACGTACCGGAAGCCGCCCATGGCTTCGCACACAGACGCGAACCCAGGACTGGAGCGAACGTACGCCACGCAATCAGTCAACCACCACACACGTGTGTGTCAGCCATGGTGGACGAGAGCTCCCCAGTACAGTAGAGGCCACGCACCGAGAAGAGTACGGTCCGTCCTGCCCATAGCCCGAGATGCGCGCGTACACGAGTCCCGGGTTCGCGGCCTCGAAGTTCTCGGGCCCGAGTCCCCACTTCTCCATACGACCGGGCTTGAAGTTCTCAATGAGCACGTCACTCGACGCCACGAGCTCGCGGACCACCGCGCGGCCTTTCTCGCTCTTCATGTCCACTGCTACGGAGCGCTTGTTGCGGCCAATCGAGTACCACCAGAGCGACGTGCGCGAGTCGTCGAGCTCGCGGTAGTCGCGCACTTGGTCGCCGCTTGGCGGTTCGATCTTGATCACGTCGGCGCCAAAGTAGCTGAGGATCGTGCCCGCGAACGGACCAGCGATCAAGTGCCCGCACTCGATGACGCGCACGCCTTCGAGAGGCAGCGGCCGCTGGTCGCTGCTGTCGCGTACATTCACGCCGAGTGTCGTGACGCTGCGAAGAGCGGCAGCGGGTGGGGACCGCAAAAGAGAGAAACGAGCACACCGCTGGCGCTGCAGCATGCGAACGAGCGCCATGGCTGCAATACCCTGTAGTCGCTGCTGGCTGGCGATCTCAAGAGCAAGTGGGGGTGAGGGGGCGACAATCTGATGCGCTTGATGAAGCGCAGCCGTTGAGTTGAAGGCACGCAAACAGAGAAACCGATACTGTACCGAGATGCTCCAGTGTTGGTATTTGAGTACCGGTATTGTATAATTTCCAGTCTGATGTCAACCTGTTTTTTCACGCTCGTTGATCAAAGCGCAAATCACAAAGTCATGGACGACCCTGACGCGGTCACCGACGCTGTCGGCAGCCTCGCAATGATGGAGCTCAGCGAGGGCAGCAGTTCGGGTGCGCTTGGAAGCGGTAGCATCGACACAGACACCGGAACCGTCAGTGCGACGCCGAGCAGCAAGCAGTGGCGCGTGCTCCTGGGACTGTCGATCCTCATAGCGTCCTACCTCTTCCGCGTCGAGCTCGTGCGCTTCTCGCTGCGTCTCGTGCGCCGTGCGCTGCCAGGAGTGCGCGTGTGGCTGCAGGAGTTTGAGAAGACGCTGCTGCAGCCGCTCTCGTGGGTCGTCTTTGTGCTCTTCGTCTGGCTCGCAGCGTACGTGACGGACCTGAACACAGTCGCGCGTTTCGACACGGACACGACCACGAGCCTCATCATACTGCTGCTCGGCTTCCCGCTCATCTGGGTCGTCATTGCATTCTGCAACTACATCACGTGGGTGCGTACGCTCGCACTGTCTCGTGTCTGTTAGCTGGACCCACTGATGACCTCTCTCTCTCTCTGTACGAGTATGGTACCGATTGGCGACGTCACAGGGGATCGTCCGTGTCAAGGGATGGAACCGTGCGGCGTCCAAGGACGACGACGACTACAGTCGTGTCATGATCATCACTGAGGGCATTGGAGTGCGTTGCTGTTGTTACTGTGCCTAGTGAGTGAGGAAGAGAGGGGTATGACTGACCTTCTCTGGCGGCTGTCGCTGTCGTCGGTTCTCCTTCGCAGGTGATCAAAATCCTCCTGGTCGCGACTGTCGTGTCGTCCTTCATGATTGACGAGATTGGGCAGATCACCAAGTTCGACTCGTCGCAGCTCTCGACAGTCGCGGTACTCATGATCGAGATCGTGTTTGTCTTTGGCGCGCACTCGTGGGTACGTGCGTCTTGGTTCGCGTCTGGTTATGCCAACAGCACGGGCTCTCTGTGCGTGTGAACTGACCCTGTCGCTTCCGTGTCTCCTCACTGGCAGCTCAAGAACATCATGGGCGGGCTCATGGCGCTAATTGACGAGCAGATCAAGAGCGGTTCGCACATTCGCTTCCAGGGCCACGAAGGCGTCGTCGAGCGGCTCTACCTCCAGTGCTTCTCGCTGCGGCAGTACGACAAGGGTCTCGCGTACATTCCCAACAGCATTCTGCTCGAGAACACGGTCGAAGTCCAGAGCAAGCGCCTCGATCGCCGCTGCGTGGTCGCGGTGCACTTGAGCCACCGCACGAAAGCGTCGTTCGTGCGGCTCTTCATGCAGGAACTCGACAACTTCTTGCTCCACCTCCACGCCGAGAAGCACGCGCGTCAAAAAACGAAAGCAGCGCTCGCACTCGGCGGTGGCGGCGGTTCTGCGCACGGCGAGTGGGAGAAGCCGAGCAACCGGACGTCGGCAGAGGACGATGACGAGCACGCGAGCCGACGCTTCTGGATCAGTGTCGAAGACTCGTACACAGTCCACGTCGTGTACTACACGCACGAGCGGCACATCAAGCAGATCATGGACGAGAAGACCGAGGTAAATGGGTGACTCGCTTCGCTTGCGTGCTCTCGTTCGCGTCGTTCATCGAGAAACTCGACTACTCACACGGACGCGTTGGGTTGTATGGCTGCGTGTAGGTGGTCTTGCACATCACCGAGTTGCTCGCGAAGCTCCAGCTCCAGCTGCACGGAGGCGAAGCGGCGAAGCGAACGCTGTCGCCTCAAGAAGCTGCAGCGCTGCAGCTCGACGCGGAGCTCGCGGGGCCAAACCGTGGCGTCAACTTTAGTCTCCTGCGCGGTCTCGACAGTCGTGCGAACAATGGAGCGCCGACGAGCCTTCCATCGTTCAACCGCTTCCGCCGCCAGCTGAGCGAGCACCCTCGTCGCGAAGGTGGGACGCTGCGACAGCGGCGCCAGCAATCCGCACGACTCTAACAGGTTCCTGGAACAACTACCGGAGCGTCAGCTGCTGGTGTGCGACAACGCCGACCCGCTGTAGGCTCTCGACGATCGCCATGTTCATCTGCAGCACGACACGACACATCATTAGCCTATCGCTCGTTCCACGCTTACGTCGAATGCGTCGACGACCCACACACACGTACGTACCTCGGTCCTGACGGCTTCGAGCGACGCAAACCGCGAGCGATCGACACGCACGCTCACTTTCACGCGGTACATGGCGCAGAGCACGACGCGACAGCTACTGCTACGCTCGTCTGCCATGCGCGCGTCCGCTGTGCTCGCAAAGCTCTGGTTCTCGAACGGCGGTACCTGCACAGACTGCGGCGTCGCGACTGATTCACTGTCGCGGAAGCTCCCAGCTCTCGAAGCAGCGACAGCCGCAGCTGGTGTGGCTGCGTCGTCGAATGCTGCAAACTGTGGGAGAATGGCGGCGAGGTCGTCGACAAAGCGCTGGATCGTGTCGATCGGCGTCGTCGGGTGGAGCCGGAGCACGAGTTCGTGCAGCTGCGCGTCCTGCGCACTCCCGCTTGTCTGGTGCCAGTCGGCAAACACGCCGTTCGGGATGAACGTGAGCGCGCCATCGCGTCGGCGGAGCGTCGTGCGGGCGAGCGAGATGCGCTCAATGAAGCCGCGCAGGTCGCGCACTTTGCACTCGCTCCCGACTCGGAACGGCTCGGCAAAGATTAGGAAGAGACCAGTCGCGACGTTCTTGAGCTGGATGACGAGAGAGGGTGTCGTGTGAGTGAGGGGACAGCAGAATATGGGTCCACCTGGAGCGACACAGACGCACTGTCGTGAAGCCTGCGAGGACTGCGAGGAGCTCGAGGCAGCCGAGGACGAGCACGAGGAGGAACTGCGCCATCTCGACCTCGACGAAGAAGATATAGAAGAGCTCGATCGCCATGAGCACAAAGACAAAGAACTGGGGAAAGAGAGAAGAATGAGTTGGGCGATGAAGACAGCCAGCCCAGTACCAGCAGCCAGTACGAGCCAATGGCGCACGTTGACGCCTTCAGTGACGACAAAGATGCGCGGCCCGAACTCGGTCGCGTCCTGGTCCCACTCAAAGTGGCGCACAATGACCTGGTTTCACACATGAGCTCACATGAGCTCCCACCACCAGCACGCCTCACAGCCTCGCGATAAAAAATGAGCTAACTCGCTGGCCATTAGGGATGGCAACGCACTTGTACGTACATTCGACAGCACGCGACGGAGCGAGAATGTGCCGAGCACGACTGCGAGCGCGAGGAAGAACTGGAGCGCGTCCACGAGCAGCGCGCCGTCCTCCAGTAGGAGCACGTAGCGTGCGATAGAGAGCAAGAGCAGCGCAAAGCAGATCCACGAGAGGTATAGTAGCATGTAGCGCTGCACGTCCGCGACCCAGCTGCATTCAAATGCCACCACGTCCCGATACAAACGCCACGTCACAACCCATCTCAAGACGCGCACGTGTGCGCCGGACGCCAGTTCGTGCGCCACGTTGACAAACGGGAAACGCAAATGGGATGGAGACGTACCGGAAGCCCCGCGCGACGCGCTTCCGCAGAGCACCGAGCAGCACTTCCATCACGGGCTTCGAGAGCACGTACGCGAGCACTGCGAGCGCCGGCGCAAGCACGAGCCGCCATGTTGCGAGCGCCATGGCTCACTTGGGAAAAAGTGACCAGCTAAAAAGTGATAAAAATGAGATGACCGTGGAGATAAAGCAGCCACACGACTGAACGTGACGACGTCACTACAGTACTGTTCTGCATAATGTATGGAGGAAGACACATACCAAGAAGCCCACTCGAGTCTGGTTGACGCACTGGCGAAGAAGCCTCGGATGTCGCCCAAGCGCTCAGGTTGAGTCGGACCCGCGTTTCTCACTTGGGCGACTGTCGTCTTTCGGTCGGTCAGGCATCGATCGTGCCACGGGTGCTCCTCCCACAGTCCGGACACAAAAGCGGGACTCGCAGACGCAGATGCGCCCCTCCCGTCCCGTGTCCGAGTGAGAGAGCGAGCGCGAGCGCGAGCGCGCGCCTGCGTCCAGACACTCGGAGAGGCAATAAACTGACTGGTGCCGCGAGCGAGCGAGCTCGCCAGCCTGTCAACTTCGCCACTCGCCACACGTGTGAGTGAACACAGAGACAAGCCTATCATTTGATAGCCGCCAGCTGGCAAAAAGCTGTCGTCACGCGCTTCTTGTATCAGAGCGCACCTATTGCACGAGTGAGTGGCGCGATTTTCAATGCTCGCAGTCGGAAGCGCCGACGCCTCAGCCGCGCCAACGTCCGCGCTCTCAGCCGACGACCTCCGCGTGGTGCGCGTCGTGATTATCGTGTGCAACTCGCTCTCGATCTTTGGCTGCGCGTTCATTCTGTGGCACTTTCTGCGCTCCGGACGCGCGGGCGTCGCGAGCACGAGCTTGAGCCAGCGCATGGTCTTCACGCTCTCGCTCCTCGACCTCAGCTACTCGTTCCCGAAAGTCTTCTCGCACCCAGACGAGACGCGCCACAAGCTCGCGTGCGACGCTCAGGGCTTTGCGCTCCAGTTCACTGGCCTCATGTGTGCGTCTGTGTGCGTGCGTATACGAAGTAAGTCTGTGGGTCCAGAGCGTCGCTAACGAGAGTGGCTGTGGTTAAACAGCGGTGATCTGGAACTGCTGCATGGCGCACAGTTTGTACCGCAAAGCCGTGCACCGTGACAGTGAGGACCGGCTGCTGAGCCGCTTCAAGCTCTACGTGTGCCTCACGGTCGTCCCGGCGTTCAGCGTGAGCGTCGGCATTCTCGCAGGTACGCCAGCACCACGACTGTGTCGGCTACTGTAGTCTCTGTGTGTGGACTTACGCCGTTCTCTCTAGGCGACATGTTTGGCGACGCCATCTTCTACTGCTGGGTCGCCAACACGCACTGGCACCTGCTCACGCTCTACCTCTGGGTCGTACTCGCACTCGCGTACGTCTGCAGCGTCCTCTTTGTCACGCACCTCCACGTGAGCCGCCGTGCGCGCCACCAGAGCAACCTCGACGCGGTCGCAACGTCGTGGGTCATTATGCTCAAGCTCCGCATCTACATGGTCGCGTTCGTCGTCCTGTGGCTCCCAAGCGCAGTCTTTCGATGTGCGTCCGGTGTTGTTTCACGCCAGCTAACCCTCACTTGGTGGGTTCGTTCGGCTCACGTGTGCGTTGTCATCGTCAGTGGTCGGCAACAAGCTCGGGAACGCGCAGTTCGCAGTCGCCATCGTCATGCAGCTCACGCTGTGCAGCCAGGGCTTTGCGACGAGCATCATATACGGCGGCCTCATCTCCAAGCTCCGCGCGCTATGGCAGCGGAAGCTCCCAGCGGCTGCGTACCGCGAGCTCGCGCCGCCAATCTTCCCGGCCGACACTGCGCTCAGTCCCGGGCTGCTCAAGAGCTTTGGGCGACCCGCAAGCATCTTTGTGTCGACGTTCAACATGGGCGAAGGCAAACTGACAAAGACTGAGCTGGTGCGAACGCCTGTCGTGTCCCAAGCCTGAAGCGAAGACTCGCTAGCTGCTCACCTGGTTCGACCTCTCTGTGTGTGTATGAACTGGTAGATGAAGTGGATCCCCCGTGGCTACGACATCTACGTGATTGGCGTCCAAGAGTGTCTGCACCTCTCGGAGACACGGCTGCTCATCCGCCACCACATTGAAGGCCGCACGTCGCCGTCGACGCCAGCGAGCGTCGCGTTTCGCCAGTTTCGGCGCCAGATCGGGAGTCGGAACACATCGCTGGGCTACCATGTACGACTGACGAGAAGAGGTGGAGTGGGGGAGTCTGTGGAGTCAAGTGAAGGAAGGACTGACGAGTGGGAGAGGAGCGTTCTGTGTGTGTAGGGCCACATTGCGATCACAGTGTTCATCAAAGCTGAAGACGTCGAGAGTGGCGCGTTCTACATGCCCCCAGCAGCACAGCAGCAAGTGCGTCCCAGCATTGGCGACGATCTACTTACTGGAAGTGTGTGTGTGTGCTCACACTCGGTCGCTCGGTCGCTCGGTCGCTCTTCCACTGTTGGTCGGCCTTCGTAGGCAAACTTTGGGACGTCGCTCGTGGTCGCGCGGGCGTCCAACAAAGGCGCCGTAGGCTTTGCGTTCCGCTACTACGACACGTCGTTCGCGTTCGCTACGTGCCACCTCTCGTCCGACTCGAAGGTGCGGCTTGTGTACAGTAGAATGGAGATCACCAACTAGGTGGGAAGGTCCTCATCTCTCTCTCTCTCTCTCTCGTTCTTCACGCTGTCTTCGGAGTAGGGCCGGTCGAAAGTGACGCGTCGGAACCGCGACGCTATCGACATGCTCACAGAGCTGCACCTGAACGTCGAGGACGTTGGCTTTGAGTTCCCGCTCATGCACCACCACACCTTTGTGCTTGGCGACCTCAACTACCGCTTGACGCACCAGAACGCGCGTCCGCACGACGTCCTGGAGCTCGTTTCGCGCATTCGGTGCAGCGAGCTCGACATTGACAAGACACTCAGTGACAACGACAGCGCCACCACCACCGCAGTGATGAGTGGCAGCGGGGCTGTGAGCAGTACAGTCGACGCTGCCAGGAAGCGCTGGAGCAGCTGGCGCTCGACCCTACGGAGCGACAGTGGGCTGTTACCGTCGACGCGCAACGACACGAGCGGGACGACGACCACCAGTGTTTTGGACGAGACGAACGTCGTCGAGCACTTTGGCGACGCCAGCCCCGGCAACGACGTCGACTACATCGTCGTTGGCGCTGACCGCGCTTCGAGCGTGAGCGTCGACAACGTTGAGTTTGAGCTCGCGGCGCCTCGAGGCAACAGGACCGACAGCGCGCTCGCGTGGGCCGACCTCTTGGCACACGACGAGCTCACGAACTGGATGGCGTCCGGGCAGCTCTTCTTTGGCTTCCGTGAGCCCCGAATTGAGTTCCCGCCGTCGTACCGGCGCAAGCGTGGCGTCGGGCTCAAGCCAAACACACGGTGGCCGGTCGCTGAGCTCGTCAAGCACTTTACGACTGCAATCGACGGCGCAGGCGAGCGCGTTCCGTCGTACACAGACCGCATCCTGTACACGTCACAAGCGGACGTCGCTCGGCGGCTCAAGTGCTCACTCTACGCGCTCTGCGAGGACGTCAAGTGCTCGGACCACAAGCCAGTCGTCGCAGTCTTCCATGCACGCGTGAACCGTACGTACGAGCCAATGCCACGGCGGCCGCCGACGCACCCGCGCAAGTGGCGCCGCATGCAGAACATGAGCGGCGTCTTTGAGTGCACGCTCAAGCTGTCGTTTCAGAGCGTCCAGTGGCACGTTGTGCCAACGCCGTTCATGCCCGAGAGGCACGTGACACACCACCACCCACCGCGTGGGAGCCGCCAGTACCAGCACATGCGCACGGACGGTGGCGACGAGAGCAAGCGGCTCGACCACGGTACGTGCGATCGATTGATCAATGGGGTGGGCGACACTGTTGATATCAGGCTGACTGACTAACTGGGCGTTTGTATGTAACCCTGTTTGCTCTGGTGTCAGTGATCGTGACTGTCGTGTTTCCACTGCCGTCCGAAGACATCTTCTCGGAGCAGCGCCAGCTCCACGAGCTCGCGGATTCGCTCACTGGTGGCGTGTACTCGGCGAATTCCGAGGAACTGCTGCTCAAAGGCAACGTCGCGCACCGCAAGTGGCTCGACTTTGTCCGCGACGGCGTCTCGCACGCGACGTTCGCACGCGTCACGAGCGCCATGCACGTGGCGATCAAGGTCCACGCAGGCGGGAGCGCCAAGTCCGAGTGCTTTGGCCAGGGCGTCGTGAGCCTCCCACGCGACTGTGTCGACACTGTTGGTGGCAGTGGCAGCGGAAGTAACGTGCGCGAGTTTGAAACCGAGCTCTCGGTTGGCGGCAAGTGCACCGGCACGCTCCGTGGCTCGCTGACAGTCGGTCTCGTCCAGCACGAAGCGAGGAGTGACGTGGTGCGGGAGTGAACAGTCCTGCGTCTAGCTGGACTACTACTTAGATCAAGAACGCGCTCGCGACCGACTGACCTCGCAGACATGGACGGGTTCTACATCCAGCGCTTCGGCTGCAACGCTCACAGCCACTGCTACGAATGGTGCGACGGGCGAGCAGGAGGCCGTGGGCTCGAGCACAAGAGCGGCGATCTCGCAAAGCTTCGCTGGGTGTCGGTGAAAGCCGAGTATCGTCGCTACAGTATTGAAAAGCTGCTCATGAAGCACGTGACCGAGTGGGTGAGAACGGAGCTGCTCGACCGTGTCGACCCCATGCCGACACAGTGAGTCGCTGTCTCGACCAAGAAGACGCGACCTCACATCGAGGTCGTGTGAGCAGATTGGACTATAGTACGTCCAGTACAAGCTGGTGCGGATTCTACTGAACCATTGGAGAGGGATGTGTGAGAGTGTTTGTAAATGGGAATGGAGTGGGAGTCTCGTATGCGTGCGCGTTCGCTCGCGTGTGGTCGCTTTATTCTACAGTTCGTCGTTGCCAGCGATGGTCGAGTCGACGGCTGCACGGAGGCGATTCCACGGCTGGAAGAACGCGAGCAGTCCAAAGGCTGCGAGCAGCACGAACGAGAGCCTGTGGGAGGCGCACATGAGCCCATGTGAGCACCTGACGCTCTCTCGCTCTCCCTGTCTCCCTCTCTATCAACCCATACCCCAACACACTAGGCTCAACGACGCAGGCAGGCACACGCACATGGCTTTCGTCTTGTTGTAGCCTGCGACGTCGTTGTGGAAGCGGTCGAGTGCGCGCTCAATGTCGGCGATCTTGGTCTCGTACGCCTGGCGCTGCTCCGCGCTCAAGCGGCCCTTCTTCGCACCGGCCTCCTCGAGCTTCTTGTCCTGGAAGAGCAGCGCCTGGTACTTGGCGAGCTCGGCGCGGGCCATCGCCACGGCGCGCGCGCTCTTGCCGCCCTGTGTGATGGAAGCATTCGAGTCAGAAAGCGGAATTTCATAGTGAAAAATTCAAGGTAGAGGCACGGTTGGTGCATGTGCCACGCACGTGCTTGCTCGTGTAGCGCTGGAACTCCTTGTCGAACTGCTCCACAGTGCTGCGCGGGTTCACGCCCTCGAGCATACTCGCAGGGGTGGCCATGGTTCAAATGTGGGGGCGTGCGGAGTTGAGCTCGTGTCTGTGCCGTGGGGAGCAATTTTCGGTGTGACAACTGAATACAAAACGTGACGTTTGCAACCGGACGTTTGATGCAAAAAGGAGCTTGGATCAAAAGTTTGGCGACATGTTCAGGAGACTTTGGACTTTTGACGCTCTTCTCTCTCTCGCTCACTCTCTCAGACTCGCTCTCTCTTGCTGCAATAGTGCGCTGTTCATTAGCTCTCGTGCAAACTCGCGACCGTGAGCACGAAGAACGTGGTGCCGAACGTCAGTCCGTACGGGTTGTTCACCTCTGTCGCGACCTGCTCGTCGATCAGCACGATCCGGCCCACAACGTAGTCTGGGTAGCTGTATACCCACATACAAACAAACACAACGTATATCATCAGGACAACCACCCACTCCAATAACCACGCAACCACGCAACCACGCAACCAACCAATCACCACTCGCACCGTCCGCCCGTGCTGAACGACGAGATCGACTCTTCCGACAAGAACCGGTGGGGGCACCCGAGGTGGAACGCCAAGTACACACGCTGGACTTCGCTCCCAGGGGCCGACGTCGGCAGAAAGAGCGCGAGGTCGTTCACGTCAAAGTACCGGAATGAGATCTTGAACGTGTCGTCCACGTCCGGCTCGGAGCTCCGCAGACTCAGCTCTTCTTGTCGGCGGTCGAGCTCCCCACGCAGAAGCTATAACCAGAACAAAAGCGCCCAGCACACACGATACGTGGTCCCATTGTCAGCAGCCACCGTGAGGAACCAACCACACACACTGCGAGAACATCACCTTTTCAGCGTCCGAGCTCGCGAGCAGCTCCAGCACGCGCGCCTCGATCGCACTCATACTGGCGTTCACCCACTCCTCGCCGTGGAGCTCGAGCCCGTCCTTTGTCGCGGGTAACCGGAGGAGACTCAAGACCTTGAGCAGCGACGATCGGTACACGCCGACACTGTACTGGAGCGACTGGACCGAGTGCTGCAGCTTGGACTGGTTGTCCTGCAGCAGCCGCTCGCGACGCGTGCGCTCCTGAATCTCTGTGCACAGCCACGTGAGGGTAAAGGAACCGAGCGGCCAACGGGAGGCACGAGACTACACAGCGGCAGAGGCGAGTGGAGGAGGATATTCTTCAAACGCCGTCGCGTTCAGGAGGAACTGCTGGTTCTCGCTCTGCTCATACAAGAGAGAGAGCATAAGTCACGATTCGATAGACTACTACCACCTACACGTTCAAGCAAGAGAGGGACTCGCGTACCTCGAGCTTCGCAATGAGCGCGTCCTTTGCGCGTCGTTCCCGACTTTCTGCTTCGTCTGCACCACCCGACAGCAACAGCTCAGCTCAGTTCGTTCGCACATACACACAAACCCATCCTCACAAGACCAGGACCGCACGGACCTTGTGCCAGCTTGGCGGTTTGCAGCTCACGCTCGAGCAAGTTCGACCGGTCTGCTTCGGACGAACTCGTCATGGCTCCTGCAGTCGCTGCGAGCGCCAGTACGAGCGGGAACTCGCACGAGCTGTCGCCTTCACGCGCGCTCGCTTTCGAGAGATCCGACCGTGAAATCGAGCCGCTCTCCGAGCCAAAGTACATGCCGTCTTTCTTCGTCTGCTCTAGCTCGGTCATGAGCTCTGCGACGCGAGACTCGAGCTCTTCGCACCGCTTCTGGAGCAGCTGCATGTCGAGAGTGCCAGTGGCGCCTGCAGTGAGTCTGTCGAGCGACCCAGTGCTCGCGTGGAAGCTCTCACGGCTGAACTGCGGCTCGTCGCGAGACTGCGAGTCCGTGTCCGCCTCCTTCTCTTCCCGCTCGTCGTCGCTGTCTTCCGAGTCGTTTTCGACTTGCGGAAGACTCTGGATAGACAGTACACGTCAGTGAGTCGTCCTGGTACGAATGACCGACGGACGACTCGAGCGACGTACCTGGTCGAACGGACGCATGCGAAACTCGCAGTGCGACGGCTTCTCCGCCAGCCCCGATACAAAGTCGCGTGGAAGGTGCTGCCCAAAGCTCCGTAAGAACACCTCTCGGTGTTGCACCTGCTCACGAGTTCTCTTCGTCAGCACCCGACATCACCAGTACCATCACAAGGATGGCAGGGAGCCATCGAATGCCACACACGCACCTCCTCTTCACGGAGCTGCGCCAGCTCTTCAGCCATAGACTGAATCCGGTTCGAGAACTTGCGGCCGTACTTCAGCCGTCGCGCAATCTCCTTCAAGCACGCAGCGTATGACTCTGATTGACATTCATACACACACACTCACAGCTCCGTCAGGCCCGTACCACTACAGAGCCGAGACACGGAACGCCACATGCCGTACCAGGAAGCTTCTCAAGGTGCTCCAGTTCGTTGAAGTGCCGCTTCTGTGCGCCGTGGGCTTCTTTCAGCATTGCGAGCGAGTTCTCAAAGTCGCGGATCCGCGACTGCGCCGCCGATATCTGTCGCAGCGTCGCATGCACCATGTTGTAGAACGCGACTTTCGTGGCCGAGAGAGTTGCGAGTCGTGCATTCACGCGCTCGCCAAGCTTCTGGGCCGATGGGAGCTGGGCAACACAGCGCACATTCTCACCCAGTTAGCGTCCTGCGTCTCCGCTTCCAGCCACGCCCACACGCACGCACCATGTCGTGCTGTCGCTGGTACAGCTCGTCAATCCCGCGACAGACTTCCAGTGCGTTCGACGACGCAAACATGGTCGACGACGGCGTCACTTCTTGCGACATGTGCGCAATCTGGCTCATGACAAACGCGAGGTTGTCGCTGAGCTGGCCTGTGATCCGTCCTTGTTCGGCTGCGAGCTCGCGCATCTCTGTAAGCTCACGCACAGCGCTTGAGTACTCGTGTGCGCTGGTCGCTTGCGACTGGGCGATCGCACTCACGTCGCGACAGATCTCGTCGTGGACGCGCTGGAGCCGCAGCACTTGAGCACGCACGTGCGCGTGCGACTGCTCACACTGTGTCGCCCACTCACGCTCACGGGCGACTGGGATGCAGTCGTAGAGCGTCTTGCGGTCGTCTGTCGACAGAGCGGGGTGCAAACGGACTGCCGACAGCGCTGATAGGTACGTCTCAAAGTGGCTCAAGAGCCGCACGTGCTTGTCACTTGTCGTCTCAAAGTCGGCCCAGAACGGCGCAAAGTGCTTCGTCATCGACCTGTTTGCCACCGTCAGCAAGGCAACACTGAGTTAATTGCTGCAAACGACAGCCGACAGCCGACAAATATCAAACAACGGTACGCACTCTTTAAAGATGTCGAGGTTGGCGATTGCTGCGTCGATCGCGTCTGCTTGGACTTGGAGCTCTTCGGTGCACGCGCGGCTCACGTCGACAGTCGCGCGCGCACTCTGCTCCAATGCACGGCTCTGGTTCACTTGCAGCTGGAAGTGGGATTCGTAGTCTGCGAGCGCACGCAGCAGCGGACTCGACGACTCGCTCAGGACACGCGAGCCTTCGGACGCAGCAGCGACTGTCGTCGGGACTGTACCAGCAGCAATCGCAAGCACACGACGCTGTTTAGTTCTAGTGCGGTGTCGCCTAGCAACCAGCCGTGGTGTTCTTATCCCCACAGCACACAGGACGCACGCTCCACAGTCACGGGCTCGAGCCGCATCGCCTGTACAGCGGCGACTGAGATGTCGCTTGAGAGCATCCGTCGGTCGTATAGAAACACGCGCTTCTCTTCCTGCAGACGACACAGTCCGTACTCATCGCGTCAATCAATCGCTTCTGAGAGCTTGCCGGTGGTACAGTGCCAGCAAACGCGCACATGCCCGTACGTAATACGTACCGCTGGGAGTCCATAGTGGACGAGTGCACGGCGAGGGTCCAAGCGCGCGAACGGCGGACCGCCGAGCAGAATCTGCTCGGCTGCTGGCACGGAGCTCTGCTTCGCGAGCTCTTCGCGCAGCTCCTCGACCGCTAGGCTGCCATCACGAGAGCGAGAGTGAGCACACGAGAGCGTGGACAGCGTGGGGTGGGTCAGGAGAGAGCGAGAGCGGCGCACTCGTTACTATGGAGCGCGATTGCGTAAACGGCGCCCGTAGTGGCATTGCCGACGTGCACGACGAGGCTCATGGCTGGGTCGCAGCGTTGGATCGAGGCGGCGGGCGCGCAAGCGGCTGCTCCGGGTCCGGCTGCTGCTCTTGGACGTGTTACTGGCGCTTCGGAGCCTGTGTCAGCTCTGAGAATTCGGGAATGACGGATCGCAGGTCGGATTGAGTGAAAACAACGTGGTGTTTGTAAAAGAGCGGAAGAACGAAAGACGAGGAAACTGGAAAAGGCTGTTGGATAGGATAGCATTTCTCCAAGAAGCAGAGCCGACAGACACCATCGACGTGACCACACAAACGAACAGAACGCATGGCGTCACGAGGGCGCTCGTCACGGGCTTATAATTCATCATGCAAAGCACACACACAGAGCCGTAAGCGCACGGCAGCTTGAGCCTCCGCTCTCTCTCTCGGACTCTCGCTGCAAACCAACTGATCCACTGGTCGCCGCCTCCTCCTTCACGCTCACGACCGAGTCTTCTCTCTCTCTCCCTCTCTCTCTCGAGTGCACCGAACGTTCTCCACGCTCGCACGGTTGCTTAGCAGACGCCTTCCGAGATCCCCTCGGATAAATCCTCCGAGAACCCGTACGGACGAGTGAACGCCACGTCCTGGCTCCGGAACGTCTTCAAGAACGACGGCGTGTCGTCCAGTGGAGGCGGCAGCGACGCCCCGACGCCGTTGTTCGTCGTACTGTCGTCGTCGTGGCGGTTGCCACCGCCATTAAACTGCACCGGCGAGTCCACTGTCGCGAACGCAGGCTGGTACCCATTGCCGCTCGGTGGCGGCACTGGCGACAGGAGAAACTCGGGCGCGAGCAAGTACTCGGGGACTGCGCGCGGGAGACTCGCTGGCGGCGCCATCACTGCCGGCATCTCGTCGCAACTGTCTTGAGGCTTCATACTGCCGTCGTCATTGGCGACAAACTTCTTGTAGCTCGCTTCCCACTCCGGGCCGAGCACGCCCGACAGAGCTTTCAGCACTTCTTCACTCGCTTGTATCCGGTGTTCCTGGAACGCCGGCAGCTGTACCACGTCGTGGATGTGGCGCAGCAAGAACGGCACGCAGTTCTTCTTCAGGTCCTGCGCGTTGCACTCGTCCGCGACCGAGAGCAAGTCCACGACGTTCTCCACGCAAATCTCGTGGCTCAGAAACTCCTCTGCACGCTTCTGGAGCTCCAGGACGCAGTAGAACGACGCCGCCCGCAGCAGCTCGACTGCGATCTCTGCCGTGATGTCCACTCTGCCAGTGTACTATACAAACGAGATAACAGTAAGGGACAAGGGGATCGACAACAGCATACTTACTCACTCTGCACACTGATCACGCACCAGGAACCGGAGCAGCATCGAAAACACTTCGTAGCTGCAGTTGTCGACTTCGATCACTGCAGTCTGGCTCGTCGCACTTCCAAACTGCACACACAACACACACAGCGTCGCACAATCGAATCAGAGCCTCGCAACTGACCCTGCCTGTCGAACGGGGAGCAGGGGGTCACTCACTCTCACCATGTTCTTGAAATACGAGTTCCGGAAGAAGAGCACGACCTTGTGCGCGTTGATCGGCGCAATGTGGCCCTTCACGAGAAACTGGAGATCCGACAGCGACGAGTTCAGAAAGAGCTCTTCGTGGTCGTCGACCACGTACTGCGGCACGTCGATTGTCAAGTCCGGGTCGTAGTCTTGCGGCACCAAGTGCTTGATCGCGTGGGCGGCCGCACAGCGTGGAAACTCGTCGTTCGACTGCAGCATGTAGTATAGCACGGCAAAGAGGCCTTCTGACAAGAGGTGCGGCACTTCGGCCGCGTCCATCATGTGCACAAACGTCAGCAGAATGTTGCCGCGCAGCTCGCCTGTTGGAAACACCCACACACACCACAGTGTCAGCTACGACACAATGTGCCAAGACGACACTGGCAAAGACGCCTCAACACCCTCTACACGCACCAATGTTCGCGTCCGCAGATACACGCGCGACTGCGTGAAGCATCCGGCGAAAGTCCGAACGGTTAATCTGCTTCCAAATGTTGCGGAGCGCTTGGAGACAGATCCCCCACGTCTTGGACGCTTCTTCAACCTCGAGCATTTGCAGCACAGCTCCTTCCAGCACCATTTGCAGCGTGCTCGCGACGCTCGACGACAACGCACAGAGTGCGCCTGCTGCGTGTGCGGAAATGAGCACGTCCGGGTTGTGCAGCGCGTCCATGAGCAGCACGATCCCGCCAAACCGCGTCACGTAGTCGTGGTTCAGCTTATTCTCGAGCAACGATTCGAGTGCGATCACAGCCGTGCGCTTCTTGTCGGGATCCTCCGACTTGAGCATCTCAAGGAGCGCTGGGATCGAGTTCTTCACGCACCGATCGCACAGTCGAGCGCGGCCGTCGCTGCCTTCCACGACTGCACGGGACATGGAGCACTCGTGGCAAATGATCTCACCGCATTCCTGAACCGGCATGACGACATAGCAGCGGGTAAGTCACTCGAGATAGTCGCACAGGACCTCACAATGTCGCACGTAACGCACTCGGCAGTGGTGCTTCCGCCGGTAAAACGTAAACACGTTCTTGCAGCACGCGCAGTTGAGCGCCTCGTGGTCCTCCGCCCATGGCTTGATGAGTCCCCACTTGAGCAGATCGTTCGCGGACTCGACGATCGTCTTGGTGTGCTCGTGAAAGTGCACGTTCAGAACGTCCGCGACCTTGTCGCTCAGATACGGCGACGGACGCGCAAGGTTCGGGTCCTTCGCATACAGCGACGCGCCGACCTGGCCGAGCTGGGCCGAGTACGCCGGCAGTCGCGCCACCCAGTTCGGCAGCCCAACCTGCAACGACAATGACAGCACACACCGTCCACCAGTTAATAACCAAGCACATCGCAAGTCATGCCGAAACGACACATTGTCGCACACACACGAGAGCACAAGCGTACGCACCCGCCACGGAAGGTCGCGGCCGCTGTAGCCATTGCGCGACAGGATGTCCACAATGTCTTTCATCCAGACCGTCCGGTTCACGCAAATGTACCGGCCGCGCGCTTCCTTGTTCTCGAGCGCAGCAATGTGCGCCATCGCACAGTCGCGAACGTCCACCATGCTCCAATCTGTCGTCCACAGCGTCCAAGTAGTCCAGTCAGTACGGCTGCTCTCTCTCTCTCTCTTCTCTCACAACACACAAAGAACGAAATCGAGCGCTTACTCAGATCCACCAGCGCCGAGTACTGTCCCGTGATCAAGTCGTAGATGATCTGGTTCCCAGGCGCAAGCTTGTTCTTCGACAGCGCCGGACCAAACAGCGTACCAGGCTAGCGCATCCGACATCCACTCTCAGTCAGCCACTATCCTCGAACGTCACATAATCCACGGAAAGCAGGCAGTCCACGTACGTTGATTGTAACGAGGTCAATGCGGCGGTCGCGCGGGAGCTGGTCGACAAGCTGCCACGCTGCCTCTTCGGCGAGTTTTAGGCTCAGAAAGTGCGGGTTCCGCTCGAGCGACGACGAGATGTTCCAGCACGCATCGTTCACGATCGAGTGCGGCGCCACCGAGTCCGCCATTGCCGCCACCGACGACGTCAGGACGACCTGTGTCGCAATCCATCCATCCATACAACCTCGTGTGAGTACCCATTCCAGAACGTGTCCTTTTTGTCCCCTCTCCGTCCAGCGCGTCATTGTCCATCCCACGCACTCGTTGGATGCTCGCGCGTGCGCACGCTTGGATAAAGTTCGTCATCATCGGAATGATACAGTGCATCCGGCTCCCAATGCTGTGGACGCCCGGCTCAAGCTGTTCCGACAACGGGTCGCGCACCGAGCACGACGACGGCGTGCCAGTATGGATCACAAAGTCACAGCCTGGTATTATGTGCACCACACCATCCACCACACCATCCGTCAGTCTCAATTCTGTCGATTGAAAGCATAGAAAGATCGACAAGGCGAGTGCGTACCTTGCACTGCTGTATCGCACGCTTCCGGCGTCAGCAGCGACGTTTCAACAACCGTAAAGTTCGTTTTCGAAGCAGGAAGCGCCAGAATGCCCGAAACGTCGTCTTTCCGGCTCTGGACAGTCCCACGCACCCGATACCCGCGCTCCAAGAGCTCGCAGACGATCCACGCGCCGAGAAAGCCGTCAACACCAGTGACGCAGATCGGCTTCACGCTCCGACTCGACGCGAGCTGGATCATCTTTTTGCGGAACCGCAGCGCTTTCCACACGCTCGGGTACAGTACGCTCGTGTCGTGTGGCATTGGCGCCGGCGCGAGCTCGTTCAACACGCCAAAGAGCTTTGCGTAGCGCTTCGCTGGCTCCGTGATGCGGCGTTTCGGGGTCGCAGCTGCTTTCACAGGCGTGTTCCCAGCGCTGAGGCGCCCGCCGATGGGAGCGGCTTCTACACCGTCGCCATTGTACGTGAAGCGACCGAGCTGTCCGAGGTTGTAGGTGTTGTAGTTGTATTGGCTGGTAGAGGTGGACTCGTTCGTGAACGAGCTGGCGAGCGAGTTGAGCGACGACGAGCTCGTCGACTGCGACGACGGGCTGAACGCCGCTGTTGCTGGCGGCCCAACCGCTGTGCGCTTCTCTGTGCGACGTGTGGTAGACCCAGGCGGTGCTTTGCCAGTCGCGCCAGTCGCGCGTCGAGAGCTGCCGGTCTTCTTCTTGCGCGGCTGCGTCGGCGACGGGCCGCTCTCGTCCTCGTACTGTGCGCCAAAGAGCATCCTAGCTGCTGCGTGCCGAGTGCGCGAGTGCGAGGCGAGTGCGAGCGAGTGGGCGGTCGCGCGAGCTCCAGGAGGTCGTGAGCGAGCAGTCGAGAGTGGTGATGGCGAAGGCGAAGAACGAAAAGTGATGGTAACCTCTCCCGCACGCATTTTTGTCTGTGAAGTAACAATGGAAATCAGGCTACAGGCCAACGGCGTTACTTCAGACGGCGCGGGACGGAATTCGGCTGTGAAGGTGGCAACCGCATGAATGTCCTGTATAAGTGTTGGAGTGCAGGTTCAGTTTGTTCATGCGTATCCCGCACATACACGAAAAGTTCACGTTATGTACGACTCATTCGTTGACGTACGCTGAGCTTTTACGAGGGAGAGAGCGCGCGAGCTGGATCGATTGGCGGCGTCCTTGTGAGCTGGATCTGGACGGAAATAGGTTTAGACTGTGTTACTTCATGATTCAGTTACTTCTCCTCCAGGGCTCATCAAGTGCGAGATTATACTGTTGTCCTGGACCCTCTCTTCCCTCTCTTGCTCACACCCAAGCACTTAGGAGCTTGTGGCTGCCAGAGCCACCTTTGCTCGCGCGTCTCGGAGGCAGATAGGCGTTCTCGGCGCGTGCTTTTTCACGCCGCGTTCAACGCAGCTGCCAGTGCTGTGAGACGATTTTGCCAAACATTTAAGAGGTCTAAATTCAGAAGTCTAAAAAGTCGTCCAGCACCTCATCACAAGTCCGTTCACCTCAAAAAGCGCGCAAGTGCGCTCGCCACAGCAACGCAAAATGGAGATGTATGTCGTGACGCCAGCAGGAGCAGCACTAGCGACGATGGAAGGACAATGTGAACATGACACCACAAGGCGTTCACCAACAGGTTTGTAAAGTGGGCAAAATGGAGCCATTTGATCTGTAGCCATCTCGGTAACATGGCTACACTTTCACTATTGTGACTCAACTGTGTGCTTGTCGGTTCACGTGACGCATCCACTTTCTGAGTGTGCTGTAGCTCCAGATGATGGTGCGGACTCTGGGTTAGCGTCAGCACCAACGCCAAAAGCCCACGCTGGCAACGAGACGGCATCTGAAGCCGACTTGGCATAGCAGTCGGGCTTTGCCCGCATCGGCATCACGCTCTTCGTGCTCGCGTGGATCTATCTGCATCGGCTGGACGCTCTGGCTCACGTCACTCGCAGTGAACCCGATCGGTGCTGTCAACCAAGGTATGGGCACACAGAATTACGGATACAACTTGGTCGGAGACTTTTGGGGGATCGGCCACCCGGACCCCTCCACGCAAGCGCTCGGCGTCGCAGGCTTCATCTGCATTCTCGTGGGCTACGGGTGCCTCTTTCTCCAGCTCGGATTCTGGCAGCAGTCAAGCCGAATGGCACCAGCACCGCTCGACCTGCCGCCGTCTCCAATCGTGTGACTGTCCCTATCGGGATCAGACGCAGGACTGATGGATACAGCGACGTTGGCAGAGATGATCACAGAGACTCGACCTGCAGACAAGATGGCACCTTCCCAGAGGTCGCAGGCATAGCTCACGAATAGGTTCATCCACGTGCGCAGGGAGCAGATCTCTAAGAGCGAGTGAAAAGTGAGGCTGGAGCTATAGCTGGAGATGGCGAGTTCGCTACCGAAGAACTAAGTGCGTGCGCATCGTCATTCCGGTCAGATCGCGATGACTAACCGCACTGTGGTTGTAGTTTCTGTGGATGAAAGCGTGTAGTATAGTCCTTCAGCTCGTGATGCTCGTGCAGATCCTGGAATCGGGTCTGCCGGTGCACTTGGTCTGGATCTTCACAAGCGGCTTAGCTGCGACGTCCTTCTTCTCCGCAGTGATCATCCACAGCACGCGGGATCGCTGGGTGCTCGGCATCTCTCTCGCCGACGCATTGTACGGCGCTGAAAGCAATCTTCTGGTCTGCTTGTCGTGGCTTGCTCACCATGTCTTCGATGCTGTTTGTCGCCGTGCATCCTCAGGATTGACTTCTTCAATGCAGTCCTGTTCCCACTCCTCGTCCTCGCCACCAGCGCTAACGTGCTGCACATCGATCGCGAACAGCTCGCACTCAACGACGAGACGTTCCCTGCGGACAGCTTTGAGCGACTTGACCGCGAGGCTGCAGGCCACCCGACCCGCCCGAGTCGGACTTAACTGGCTGCTCTGCTACCGCTCCAGCCGCTTCATCGACATTGCCCGGCACGCCAAGTTCACGCTCGGCCGCTTGTACCCAAAGCGCCACCCAGTCGCGCTCCCGTTCCTCTTCGCGTTGCTTACAGTGATCTTTGTGATCGTGAGCGTCAACAGCGCCCGACAGGCGTGTGCGCCTAACCCCGAGTGCACGGTGCACGCTCGTCGCTGGGTCACTCTAACTGGTGACACGCTCACCATATGTCCGTGCCTCGTGATGGTGGCCATGGAGCGAGCCCCACGGAGCTACGACGAGTGGCTCTCGCACCCTTTCTCTGCTTGTTCGTAGCCGTCTCGAAGGCAAGGTCAGCGTGTCTGGACTCGAGGAAGAACTCCCGACCGATCTCTTTGACCGAATGGCTCGCCTCGAGCTGGTCGCACTCAGCTCGCACGACAACGTCACGAGACTACCGGTGCTCAGTGGACTCGGGAAGCTGCGAACGCTCAAGCACGAGCGGCTTCCAAGGCTGAAGCAGCTCCCAGACCTGAGCTTCTCCACTGTCCTCGAGCGGCTTCAGCTCCAGATCAAGCCGCCAGTGCGACCACGAGCCTCTTTGAGCGGTTCGCGGCGTCAGCGTGCCAGCGCGACGAGCGGAGCAGCTCAAACAACACTGTCGGAGCGCTCGAACTGCCGACGATCACGCGCGAGAGCGTCGACACGTGCAATGGTACAATGCACCAGCAGTGCGTGGTCGACGTCGTGTCGGGCAGGTGCTTCAACGCCCAGGTGCAGGTGATCGCGTGCGACCCACGGGCCGTCGTAGTCGCGAGGAGGAGATGGCAGATCACGGAGCGAGTCGGCACTGTGTGCGAACAGAACGTCGAACGATGGCTTGGCTGTGCGTGGTGAGCGGTTAGATAGCTAACGGAGCTGTCCCAACTCTCGTCGGATTACTTGTCAACTCTTGAAAGGAACACACGAATGAGCTTGGGAAGTTGGTGGAGATGGATGCATTGCGAGCGATGGAGAATGGAGAGGGAGAAGGGGAGGATGTGGGTGCGAGTGATCGAACCCGGACTAGCACACTACGTCTGTGGCTCGTGGCTTCCTAGCAAGCGTGACGTTCGGTCGAGTTCCATCGCCTGCGACGAGTGCGTACAGCACACCACAACGAAACGTCAGATGTGAGGTATGTGGTCGACCAAAGCGGCTCGACCGCCACGTTCAGCTGTGCTACCTCTCGGATGACGTTGTCCACTCGACTGGCGTTGTGGCTCTGGCGCATTGGCCGCTTCCGTCGCCCTTCGTTTTTGCTCAGCATCATCTTGTTGCGCATGGTCGCGGCCAGGAACGGCAGCGTCATCGTCTTCCTGCTCAGCAACCACACGACACATGAGCCCCACATGACTCGACGCCAGTGTGCAGGTTGGCACACCACCTATCCATCGCACGCACCGATCGTTCACAGGCATCCGGAACCCGGCACGATACACAAACTCGTCGTCCGTGCGCTCGTAGTCCTGTTGCACCGCCAGCCACGCACTCTTGCGCGTGAGAGTCGCACTTAACCACAGTGATAAGCGTCGTAGGGCTCAACGTACGAGGTCCGCTGGGAACGATGTGCCGTGGTTGTGTGGCGGACTATGCTCCGCTTGCGCAAGCTCAGCAGGGGCGAGCGACCCGGCTTCGCGAATCAGACCTGACACAGGCACGGGCCGACTGCACGCGACGCACATGACGGGTTTCGTGCCCATTGCGGTCGAGTCTCCAGTGTCGGACGGGAGGAGCATGAGCTCGCCGCGCAGTTCACGCAGCGCCAGGTCGATCTTGATCTTCAGCTGGTCGAGCAGCTCTTTCTTCAGCCGCTGGAGGTCCTCGGCCGTCATCTCGCGCGCGTCTTCGAGTCGGTCCTCGACTTTTTGCGTGAAGTTCTCGAGCATGAGCCGGAAGTTGACCGGGTGGTTCGTTGCGGCCGCACCGTTCGCTCCACCGAGCCGCCCAGCGCCAGCCTTGTCGGCGTTCAAGACTGCGTGGGTCACTTTCTTCGTCACCTCCTTGAGGAAGCTGTCGTAGAGCTGCTTCTGCACTTCGTCGTCGCGGAGCTCCTGGAAACGGCCGTCGAGCTCGCGACCCTTCATCTGCGAGTACAACTCTTTCACCAAGTCGTTCTGGCTGACGTGGCCAGCGATCCGCGACCCCGTGAGCTGGAGCGGTCCCGAGGCCGTCGGCACGACCGAACTTGGTTTCTCAGGCACCGACGAGCTGGGAGAAGCAGACTGGAGACTCATCACGAGCGCCATCACCTTGCCGATCTCTGCGTAGAGTTCGTGGCGCAGCTTGCTCACTCCCTCGCTCTCTTGCTTTGCTCTCGCGCCGCCAGCTGCGGCCATCGCAGCAGCACGTGCAGCAGAGTCCGCTTCGGAAGCCGTGATCGCCGACAGTCCATTGAGTCGCTCGACGTCTTCTTCAACGAGTCCGAGTCGCCGCACTGCGCCCATCAGCCGGAGTTCCACTTCGCGCAGTCCATCGTAGTCGCTGCTTGCGCTCTGAGGCGTGCAATCCGAGTCTGTGATCGTCCCTTGCGCGTCTCCCAGGCCGCGACTTGCTCGCTTCCGCTGTGTGAAGTTCCTGTGCCACATGGACGACAGGCTCTCGAGCTACCGTCACACAGCGTAAGATGCCTCTTGTTAACACACTCACACATACAGAGTCAACACGCGCCCACCTTTTCCCGCATCGTGTCGAGCGCCTTGATGAGCGGGTCGTTCTTCTTCTCCGTGACGACGTTCACTTGCAGCGTTGCGTCAACCTCTTCGTCTAGAAACCGGAGCTTCCTCGTGAAATCGTCTGCCCGGTCGTTTCGCTTCGCACCGCCGCTGGTCTCGACCGCTGTACGGAGCGGAACGACGCCCGCTTTCGCACCGTTCTGGAACTGCTTGACTTCCTCTGCGAGCTCTTGGAGCGACTCGGCGATCGTGAGTGGCGAGTTGATGAGCGGCGAGAACGCGAGGTATGCACGACGGTAGTTGCGTTGGAGCTGTTGGAGCTCTTGCAGAATCTCTTCGTCGCAGAGTCCCTGGGTGAGCTTCTCTTCGTTCAGCTCGAGCGCTTTGCGCCACTCGGCCAGCTGCGGCTTCGCACGGTCTTGGTGCGTCTGGTTCCGGTCGAGCAGCTCTTTCTGCATGGCGAGCCGAGCTTCGATCATGTGGAGACGTTGGTGTTCGTTGAAGACGAGGCCATTGCGGAGCGCATCGAGCTGCGCTTGCTGGCTGTCGCTCACGCTCGAGACGTCGTGGATGTTCTTCTGCAGCGACTCGAGCGACGCGTCGGTCGAGCGGCGCAGGTCTGCGATCTTCGTGAACACGAGCGAGAGGTCGAGCTGCATCGGGCCAGTGTCGCTACTCCGGCGCTTGTCGCCTGGTTTCTCGCCGTCCGCCGGTGGCTGGCTCGCAGACGCTGCGAAGAGGACTGCAGCGGTTTGCTGCTGCGTCGCGAGGTCGTCCAAGCTCTGTACGAGAGCCTTGATGTCTGACGCGTTCTTGCCGAGCGACTGCTGGTAGTCGCTCAGAAGCTGGTTCTGAGCGTCCTGTGCAGCCTTGAGCTCGCTCAGCTCTCTCAAGAGCACGTCGGGACTCAGTCCAGCGTCACTGTTGCTGTCGTTGGTCTCTCCACGTCGCGGGATTTCACTGCGAAGCCCACTCTCGCCGCCAACGAGCTGAGACGCTTGATCTAACGCTCTGGCAGCATCCAGGTCCCGGACTTGCCCATTCAATGCAGCGAGCTGCTCCTCGTGCGCTGCGAGCTTGTCGCTGAGCGTGTCTTGCAGCTGTTGGAGACGACTGATCTCTTGCTTCACGACAGCGTCTGACGCGAACGGCGCGCCAGGACGCTTCAGGCTCGCGAGCTCCTGGGACGCGTGCGGATCGTCGCTGGCAGCGTCGAGGTTGTTCCCAGCCGCGTTCAGGTCGTCGAGAGCGCCGTCACTACCGCCTTCTCCGTTCATGTCTTCGTCGCCAAACGCTTCTGTAAGCGACCGCCGGAGATGCTTGGAGAGCTCCCGCTTCGCTTTCGCCAGGTCCTTTGTCGTCACGAACGACTCGTCGTCGCTCTTGTCGCCTGAAACACCGTTGCTCGTCGCGGAGGCCCGTTCCGTCGCCTCTGCGCTGTCGTTGCGTCGTTCTCGGTCCAGCGTCTGCTCTTCCTGCAGCTGTCCGACCTGCGTCTGCATCGTCTGCATCTGCTCTTGCAAGCTCGTCAACGCAGATCCCATGTCGTCCTTCTCCTTCTGTACCTGGCTCAGCTCGTTCCGTAGCGACTCCACCTGCGCGTGCACATCTTCGACCGCATTGTTGTTGTCTTTCTGCGCTCGCTGCTGCCGCGCGATCGAGAGCCCGAGCGCCTGGAGCGCCTTGAGCAGCGGCTCCCACGAAAAGTTGTACGCGATCAGCTCGTGCTGGATCAAGGACGCGAACTGAGTGGGGTCAAAGTCTCCCTCGCCACTGTCGCTCTCGGCCGGGTCTTTGCGGCGGTCGCTCACGTCGCTCACGTCGTTTTCTTGCTCTCCGATAGGCGGCTCTTCCATTGGTGTCGTTCTTCCCTCACGTCCGCTCCTTGGCCGCTGTCAATCACTCGCTCGCTTGCTTTGGTCGCAAAGCAGAGCCGTCACTTGTCGGCGACTCCAGCCTTGTCAGCGCTCCGTAACGCTCTCAGGAGCCCAAAGATAGCTGAACTGACCAGCAAGCGTGGTGCTTTCCAGCTCTTTACTGCAGCTGAGAGTGATAAGTCTTTGGTGAACAGTGTACTGGATGAGTCTCGTCCTCGGAGAAGTCCAGTCAGGGGAACTTCAGAGAGTGTATTGTGCGCTATATGAATGGAAGTTGCGATGGGTGTGGTCTCCTTTGCATCATCCTGTCGGCGTCGGCCAGTGGGTGTGGGCGGTTGGCGGCTCAGTTCACGCTGACGTCACGTCGCACAACCTCAATGACCTCGTCGTCGTCTCCGTCCGCGTCGTCGTCCGCGTTCGTCTCGGCGGCACTGAAGCTCTTGCGAGGCGGCCGTTCGGGGCTGTCGATGCTGCTGCTGTTGCCGCACAGGTTCGTGAGGAGCGGGATGAGGTACTTGTTGTCAAACTGCAGCAAGCGCATGTGCTTGTGCGGCTTGACCGACTTGTCGAGCGCCAGCTCTTCCTCAGGCTACCACGGGAAGGAAGGAGATAAGACAAGCAGAAAGTGAGTGAGGGGGCTCATGGGCGCTGGCCAATAGCAGCAGGAGTAGCAAGAGCGGACCGTCAAGCGAGGGATCTGAAGCAGGTTGAGCATCGAGACCGTGCCGCCGCCCATGAGGAAGATCGAGATGAGGATGATGAGCATCGTTGTCGCGATCACTTCGTTCTGCTTCTCGCCCGGGAACGACTTGGCGAGCGCGAACGCGACGGCGCCACGCAGGCCGCTGTACCAAATCATGTGCTGCTGGTTCCGCGTGATCTCGCTGTGCTTGCGCACGGTGCGGTTCAGGACGTACGTGAGGGGGTACACGTGACACGCACGCGACGCGAGGCAGAAGAGCGCGGTCCAGATGATGAAGCTCAAGCTGAAGCCCTCACGCAGTGCAAACACCGACAAGCCGAGGTCTAGCAAACAGGCGAGCGAGAGTGAGCGTAAGTCCCAAGTTCACGCGAGCCTACTGCGTGTGGGCAACGCGTCACTCACTCAAGAAGACGGCGGTTTCCGTCATGTGCGCGACCGTGTTGAACACCCGCGAGCACCTTGAGGCACATCACGTCCACAATCAGTGGTTGTTTGTATCAGACTCTGTGAACGCCACAGCCAGTCGTTCCAGCAGCATGACACGAGACGTACACTTCCTGTGCTTCGGTCGACAGGTTGGGCGACGCGTAGTGTTTCATCGCGATGCCTGTAAAGATGATCGCCACGACGCCCGACATCTCGAGGATCTGGGCGACGAGGAACGGGATGTACGAGAACATGATGTAGACGCCGACTTCGTGGAGCAAGCACGAGCGGAGGTTCGTGTACTTGAAGATCAGCGCTGGGATCATGCCGAACGAGATGCCAACCATAGTCGAGCCGGAGAAGTTGAGGAGGAACTCGACGAGCGCAAAGAGCATGGGCTTGAGCGAGTACGAGTAGCCAATGAACTTGGAGAAGGTCGAGAAGAGGCAGATCGCGACTGCGTCGTTGAGCGACGACTCGCCAAAGACGAGGTAGAAAAGCGTCGGGTCGACTTTGAGCTCCTGGAAGACTGCGAGCGTCGAGACCGTGTCGGTCGCGCTAATGAGCGAGCCGAACGTGAGGCTCTCTGCAAGCGAGAACTTCGTGGTCCAGCCGAAGCGGCCGACCGCGTACAGCAACGTGCCCGTGACGATGCTCATGATCATGGTGCCGAGGATTGAGTACGTGAGGATCGGTACAATGTTCTCAAAGAAGTACCGGCGTTTCATAGTGTAGCCCGAGTTGAAAAGGATCGGCGGGAGGAGCCCGACGAAGAACACGTTCGGGTTAAAGTCCATGAGCGACGTCGAGATGCTGTCGGACTGGACTGCGAGAACGATGCTCGCGACCATACCGACGCCAATCGTGGCTGTTGGAAGAGCACAGAACGGGTTAGATGGGCTAGATTCGCCACTGGCGAGGCACGAAAGCGACAGAAGAAGAGGACGGACGCACCAGCGGCTTCCGGGAGCCACGTCAGATGCAGGCGGTGCGAAACGTAGTTGCTCACGACGATGGCGGCCATGAGCAGCACGAGCAGCGACGCGAAGTAGACAGAGAGCACATACTCGTGGTTGTTCTCGGCTGCGAGGTGCTCGACTTGGACTTCGGATGCTCCCGTCATCTCTGCTCAACCTAGCGATCGATCAATTGGTCGATCAAGGCGGTGGGATGGCCGACGGCGGCAGAGCTGACAATGACTCGTTGTGGTAACTTGAGAACTGAGAAGAGGAGGAGGGAGGTGGCGTTGCAACGGTCGGAGGAGTCCAAAGATAGCGCTCAGCGTGTCAGTTTCGCGGGCAGTTTCAGGAATACCGGTTTTACAATCTCTTGGGCAGTTCAGCCACATGTACCCCACACTAGGTAGCCCAGGTGGTCAATGGCCTGATACAGGTTTGCATGGTTGCATTCCTTCTCATCATCTCAAGTGGCACACAGTGCCTCTCGTCGCGAGTCCAAAGTGCACCATCTGCGCCTCGGCGCGCTCTCGCTTGCTCGCCATCTTTTGCGCGTGCCAGCGGCGGCGCTCGTCGTTCGCAAACGCGTCGACGTGCCAGTCGATACCAGGCACAGCGCACAGTTTCGCAGTGCTCGCGTCTGGGAAGAGCTGCTGGTAGAGCGCGATAGTGGCCACTTCCTCGACCCCAGCGCTGGCTGCGTCGAGCGTCAGCGCGTCTCCAAGCAGCGGGAAGCCGACGAGCGCCAGCCGCGCGAGGTCCCAGAGCGCGAGCGTGTTCCAGGGCGTCGTGCAGCCGTCGAGCGGCCACACGGCCCTGCTCTCGCTCGCATTCGCGCTGTCGCTGTCGCTAGAGGATGGTGACGGGCGGAAGTCGTGGCCAGGCAGCGCTGCGCCAACCACAAGGTCTCTCCCGACCTCAAACTGCGACGTGAGGAACGCCACAGCTGCCGCGTCCGCTGCCACCTCGACCGACTGCAGTAAGAGCAGCTGGGCAGAGGGAAAGTGCGTTGTCGCTGCACCCACAAGCGCGTTCAACGCCGGCACGAAACGCCCCCACTGAAGCAGCGGCAACACCACGACGCGGGCGCCAGCAGTCGACTCGGTCGCTAGTCGTAGGCGCGATACGAGCTCAAACGCCGAGCGGGCGAGCGGACTATCGGGAGCGTCCGAGATGGCTGGAGGGAGCCCTACGGCGACCAGCACACCGGCAGCAAACGACGCAGCGCGGGCGCAGAACGCGAGTAGCGGCCGCAGCTCCGCGTCCACGTCCAGCTGCGCATGCGGCAGCAGCTGCCGCGTGCTCCAGTGCACGCGCGTGGCCACGACGACCTGTTGCGTCGCCATTTGTGTCTAATTTTGCAAATAGCTAAGACCAAAGATTGCGCACTGAGTTTTTTGTCACACGTCACATTTTTCTTCTTCTGCAACTTTGAGAAAGTTGCAGTCCGCCATCAACTCAATTCCGCTGAAAAAAATGGCGCGGAAGAAGAAGCGCTCAGCGGCTGCGGCCTTCACCACGGACACGTCTGCTCCGCTAGGAGGAGAACAGCCGGAGCCGCAGGACTTGGGAGCCGCTGCCGCTCCGCCGCTGCTGGACGCGCAAGTCGTGTCTCCAAAGAATCGGCGTAAGCGCAAACACAAGCGCAAGGCCAACTCACCACGACGAATGGCGACATTGGACGCCCTAGCGGCTGACCACACGCTGCCACAGGCGGCACACAACGGCTTCAAAGAGCAGTCTGGCGACATCTCTGACGCGCACCAGATAAAGCGTTTGAAGCGCGCACCGTCGCCGAGCAGTGACGACAGCGCAAAGCTCTCGGTGCTGTTGTCGGACCCACAAACCCACTCGCCACACTCGTCATCCGCACTCCCACCCCGCGTGCCTGGCGCAGGGCTGCTCATTGGTGCAGCAATGTACGACATCACAGGCCCCGCAGCTGAAGTGGGTATGTTTGGGTACGCGAAAGCGGGGCAATCGACGTCCGGCGTCCACATGCGGCTCCGTGCGCGTGCGTTCGCGTTCCATCACGCGGTTTCGGGCGCTGGGTGCGTGTACGTAGTCGCTGACGTCGGGATGGTGTCCGAGTGGGTGCGCCAGGCGGTCGTCGCGCGGCTGCGCTCGCACTCGGCGCTGCCGCCGCATACGTACATGCTCGAGAACGTCATGATCAGCGCGACCCACACGCACTGCTCGCCCGGTGGCACGTCGCACTACTTTATCTACAGCATGCACCCGCCGCTGCGAGGCGCTGACAAGCAGAACTACGAGTGCGTTGTCTCAGGCATTGTCGAAGCTGTCGTGCGTGCCCATGGGAACCTCCAGCCAGCAGTCGTGCGCGTTGCGAAAGGCAACTGCCTCGGAGCATCTGTGAACCGGTCCGAGGACGCGTACCGCGCAAATCCGGCGGACGAGCGCGCGCAGTACGAACACGACACGGACAAGGAGATGACGCTCTGGCGCTTGGACGGCGAGAACGGGTACCCGATCGGCATGATCAACTGGTTCGCCGTGCATCCGACAAGCATGGGGAACTGGTACACGCTCATCACCGGCGACAACAAAGTACGGACGAGCCGATGAGTGGGGTTGTGTGGGGACTGGCTGACGATTCCCAACCGTGTGTCGTGACAGGGCTATGCAGCGCACGTGTTTGAGAAAGAGCACGGCACGAATCACCTCATGGACCGGCCACGTGCGTTCGTCGCTGCGTTCGCGCAGAGCAACGAAGGCGACGTGAGCCCCAACATTTGCGGACCACGCCAGTGCGAGACGCAGCACAAGGACTTCGAGCGCATGCTCTTGGTCGCGAACGCACAGCTCCGCACTGCACGCGAACTGTACGCGAAAGCGCTCGCGGCGCCGGCAGTCGCGGGCGAGATCCACTGTGTGCAGCAGTACGTTGAGTTTGGGAAGATCTCGCTGAGCGCCAAGTGGCATTTGCACAAGGAGTGTCCGCCTGCGACGTCGTCTGGCTGCATTGGCGTGTCGATGATGGGCGGGACGACGTTCGACGGGCGAGGCCTCGAAGCGATCCCAGAAGGCGTGACGTGGGGCGACTACCCGAAGCTGACGACGCTGCCTCAGCTCCAGCGGTTCCAGAAAGAGAAGCCGATCTTCTTCCCGACTGCACGCTATGGCCTCTCTCCAGCCGTGCTGCCGCTGCAGCTCTTTGTCATCGCCGGCTGCCTGCCGATCGCAGCAGCGCCGTTTGAGATCACGACCATGGCGGGCCGGCGGCTTCGGTCGTCGCTCCACGCTGTCTTTCGCGAACTCGGACGCGACAACGTGTACGAGCCAGTGATTTCTGGACTCAGCAACGCGTACTGTGGGTACTTGACAACGCGAGAAGAGTACGCAGTGCAGCGGTACGAAGGTGCGTCGACGCATTTCGGGCCGAACCAGCTCTGTGCGACGTGTCAGCAGTTTGAAGTGCTCGCGCGCGCGCTGTGCAAAGCGTCGGTCGACCCCGAATCGTCAGAAGCGATCGTCGAGACGCTGCCGCCTCCGCGTGTGAACGGCGTTGGCGTGTTGGACTACAACCTCCCAGTGCTGCACGACGGACTGCTGAACAAGTCGTCGTATGGGCTCGTGATGCCTGGCACGGACGTGATGAAAGAGTACCACCCCGGCTCGACTGCGACGGTGAGCTTCCACGCTGCGCACCCAAAGAACAACCTGCGCACGCAAGGCACGTTCCTCGAAGTGCATCGCTGGGTCGCGGACCCGAGTCGACCGGACGGCGGCGTGTGGGTGATGCACGCTGACGACGGCGACGCGAACACGTTTTTCCACTGGCGGCGCCAGGGCACGTTCGCGTCAGCAGTCACGATCGAGTGGTGGATCCCGTCGTCGACGCCGGCCGGCAAGTACCGCATCAAGGTGAACGGCGACTATAAGCAGTTCTTTTCGCGAACGATCCGGTCGTACTCGGGCGTGTCGTCGAATTTTGAGGTGCTGAGCGGCCGCCGCGGCAGCGCGGAGGAGAGTCCTCGCAGCCGCCTTCCAGCGCTGCTGTCGTCGTGAGCGAATGATGCACGAAAGCACACACGAGAGACTGGTTTTGACTTGATTGGAGCTTGTGTCGGTCGTCATTGCATTGAAGGATCTGCTAGTATGAAGGTGGATATTTGTTCCTCGACACTATGCAGTGTAGACGAGTTTGAGCGGGTTCGGTACGGTGTACCAGGTGAAGGAGAGCTGGAGGGGATGTACAGTACAGTACCGTCACGGAATGCAATGGCGGATGACGCCAAACACGCTGGCCGGCTGCTTGTAATGGCGTGAGCAAAAGCAAAGGACGATACTGTATCTTCTGGTCGACACGCGCGCGACGGACTTGCTCTGACGATACAGTGTATCATGACGGACACCGGCTTGTCCACTCGGGTCACGTGGGAGCAGCTCGTTGAGCCAGTCGTGGGTATCCGATCGAGGCAGCTGCTCTCAGCTCGACACAAAGCGAGCGAGAGAACAACTGAAGGTCGTCTGTGACAGGCTTGACGTGCGATTTCCAGGTTCAGTACGGCTGGACAACAACAACATCACGCTTTATTCATTATTCTGAGCTTTATTCTGGAGACGAATGCCTGCTTTTCGTGGCAATTAAAAGCTGAGGCGGTTGATCGTGGTGGCGGCTTTTACATTGAACCATGCACAAGCGACCCAAAGGTGTCTGCGAGAAGCGCTTCCTCCTTAAGGGCTGAAGTTGGCCTCGGAGCTGGCTTGGCTTGGAGCACGGTATGCTCGTGACAATCGACAAGAGAGATTCTGAAGTTCGGAGACTGTCGAGTCGACGAGTGAGATCATCCACGTTGGCAGTTTGACTTCCCGAATTAAAGCCAACAAAGCATTCAGTACTCACATACGATTTTTTACACAATCTTCGTACACGTTTGAATGTCGCGCTTTTGAAGTGACTACCCACACACCACGTTTGACTTCTGTGTTTGTTGACTCTGACTACTCATACAATCTGCGAGTGAAAGAAAGACAGAGCACCGCATACAGTCCACGCAGTTCCTCGTCCGCGCCTGCCTGCCTGCCTGCGTGTCAGGGGTAGTGAGCGGTGCTGCCCCAGTACTCCTGCTGCTGACTGCGGCACTTCGCACTCACTCGCCTCCTCGCTCTCTCTCTCCTCGCGATGGAATCGGTCGAGGAAGAAGTCTTCGAGGTGCAGACCCTCCAGCCGTTCCACGGCTGGGCGTTCGAGCGCTTCTGCGACCGCAGTGGCAACGCGTTCCCTGCTCTCACAGCCGCTGCGAGACGCGTCTCTGCGCGCGACGACCTCCTGAACGCCGTCACAACAGCCGAGAGCACCGACAGCACCGACCTGGAGCTCGAAGTCGGCGCGCTCCCGAGCGCCGAGTGGATGTGGAGCCACGAGTGGCTCCCGGACGTCGAGTATACGCAGTGCGACGAAGAAGGCTGGAGCTACGGCTCCACGCTCGCGCGCATCAACCGCCGACTCGCGGAGGGCACGAGCAAAGTCAAGCGCGAGTACTACCACTTTGTCCGCCGCCGTCGGTGGATCCGCACGCGCGTCAAGAAGCCACCAGCACTCCACCACACAGTAGCGACCTCTAAGGCTGGTAACCACAGTCCGATCCAGAGCCTGAGTCACAGCCACAGCCACAGCCACAGCCACAGCCGGAGCAGTAGTAGCAGCAGCAGCAGCAGTGAGAGCGACGCAGTCGTGCGAACGACCCCAAAGCGCTACTACCGCGTGTACCGTGACTCGGTGCTCGCGCACTTTCGCTTCCGTTCGACGCCACGGCTCGCGAACTTTGTCCACGTCGAGTACGCGGCCGAGGACATCCAGCTCGAAGGCTGGCTCGGCCAGCGCGGGACGTTCTCGCGCAGCTGGAAGCTCCGGTTCTTTCTGCTCCGGAGCGACCGGAGCAGCCTCGTCTGTCTCCGGGACCGAGCGTCGCTCGTGCAGATTTGTGAAGAGATGATTGACCGGCACACGTCGGTCGCAGTCGAAGAGTCGCCGAACCCGCAGCAGTTCCAGTTCCTCGTGATGAACCGCGAGCGGCAGCTCCGGCTGAACGCAGTCGACGCAGCGACGCGTGCAGCCTGGCTCTCAGCGATCAGCGAGCTCATTGTACGCAGCCGGGCGTCGTTCTTTGCGGGCGACGAGTCGGAAGGTATCGCGAGCGTCCGCAGCCGGACGTTCCGACGCATGCAGCACACGTCGATCGACTATGACGACGAGACGTCGGGCTACTTTGGCGCGGCAAACCACCGTGTCGCGACGACAACAGGCAATAACAACAGCGGCACTGTCGTGACCAAGAAGACGCGGCGTCGGGCGTGGCGGCCGTACAAGCTCGTGTCTGCGACCATGCACTCGCAGTTTGACACGGACAGGCTGCGTCGGTTCGACTACTTTGAGCACTTCCGGAAAGCGCTCTGGCGCGCAGTCGCGACTGTCGACACGTTCGTGACGCGCAACATTGACATCTTGGAAGAGAACCTTGAAGCCGCAGAGCAGTTGCTGTCGTCCGCAGTCGCAGGTGTCCCGAAAGAAGACATTGCAGCGCTCCGGCTCGAAGTCGCGCAGTCGCTCCGTGCGTTCGAAGACGCAGCACAGACAGCGCTGGAACACGCACACGCAAACGTGCTCAGCTGCAACCGCCTCTCGCGGGACTTGTATTTATTGGCGCGGCGCTTGAACGAACGCACGTTGTCGTTCGCGCCGCCGCCGGCGCAAGCGACGATCAAGAAAGTGATTGTCGAGTCTCCGACGAAGCGCCGGATACCAGACGACTGGTTCATTGAGCCACGGGACTATGAGAAGCAGGCGAGCAGCAGTCTAGGACCGGGTGGGGCGCCAGCGAAGCTGCGTGCCGACAAGGCCATCTTGTCCAAGTCGCTGACAGAGTGGAAGCCGACAACGACAACGACGACGACAGGACGCCGGCTGTCGGTAACAGACCCGAGCACGAATAGTCGCGTCTCGCTCACGAGCAGCACGCTCACTGGCTCGGAGCCGATCCGCATCAAGCCGTACCTGGAGATCCCACCGGCGCTCTGTGACGGCCACTTTGAGCTCCCGACCGGCGTGAACGACTTTGTGATCAAGGTGCACGAGAAGGACCTCGGCGCGCTCATTGGGTTCACGCTGTGCTCGAAAGAGTACGTGAAAGAGCTCGAGAGCCACTTTGGCAATGCGCTGAATGTCGCAGACGAGCTCACAGCTGAAGAGAACGAGTCGTTCAAGCGGGTCGAACCGGGTGCGGAGCACAGCGACTCGTTCCTGTCGACGCAGCTCTCAGCGTCAAAAGCCGAGCTGTACCTGAGCAAGCTGCGCTCGAACGACGTCCAGCATACCGACCTCAAGTTCTCGTACGAGTCGGGAAGCAGCACGCACACGATTCGCTGTGTGACGTTCTTTGCTGCGCAGTTCCACGCGATGCGCGCGCTCACGGAGCCAGGCAACCTCCAGTTTCTCAACTCGATCGCCGAGAGCCGACGCTGGGACGCAACGGGCGGCAAGTCGGGCGCGTTCTTCTCCATGGTGCGTTGCTTGCTGTGTGTGTGGCTCTCTCTCTCTCTCTCTCTCTCTCTTTCTAACGCTGCTATGTGTGTTCGACAGACGCACGACAAGCGGTATGTGCTCAAAGGCATCTCGTTGACCGAGTTTAACATGTTCCTGCACATGGCGCCGCACTACTTCAAGTTCATGTCGCACGTGTTGGAGCTCCAGAGCCCAACGGTGATGGCCAAGATCCTCGGTGTGTTCAAGCTGACGCAGAGTCGGCGGCTGCACAAGCAGACGACGTACGTCGTCGTGATGGAGAACCTCTCGTTCGGCCGCTCGCCCGGCCAGATGTACGACATCAAGGGCATTCTCCGGCGCCGGTACGACCATGCAGACAGCGACAGCGGCAGCGACGACGACAGCGACAGCGGCCCGCGCGAGTTCCACGGCAGCATGATGGCGACGAACGCGCACGTGTCGGTGAAGCTCCCAGTGCTGCTGGACGGGAACCTAGCAGAGCGCATCCCGATCCCCGTGAGCCAGTCGGACCTGGACGTGCTCAACCAAGCGATCCAGAACGACACGGCGTTTCTCTGTCGCGCGGGCGTGATCGACTACTCGATCCTCATGCTCTTTGACGAAGAGCGGCGCGAAGTCGTGTTTGGGCTCATTGACTACTTGCACCAGTTTGACTTTCTCAAGAAGATGGAGTCGACGTCGAAAGCGGGACTGACGTTTCGCGACCCGACTGTGATCAGCCCCGTTTCGTACCGTCGACGCTTTGTGAACGCAATGCACCGGTACTTGGTCGGCATTGAAGAAGAGCTCGAGCTCCGCATGCGCAAGCGTGGGTATGCGTCGAAAGCACGACGGGCTGAGAGTGGTGCGTTGGCGTTGGCGTTGCCGGCGGCGTCGCACGCAAAGGCGAAGAGCAGCGACGACTGCGGCAGTCGGCGTGTCCAACGACGGCTGCAGAGTGTGAACACTGTCGGATCGCCTGTTGGCGACACGTGCGGCGACGTTGTCCCCAACAGTGCAACTGCACAAGCGTCGCGGTCGACGGGCGCGTTGTTGGAGCGACGGAGCGTGGAGCGACGGCAAGCGAACGCGAGTCTGGCGCTCGTCGTAGGCTCGACACGTGCGCGTGGCCACTCGTTCTCGCTTGAGACACCGGCGTTCGACCGTGTCGGGTGCAAGGCCCACAGCGACGGCGAGGACTTCAGCTCGACGTCGTCGGACGACAACTGCCTCAAGGGCTCCCAGGCGGTCATTGAGTCGATGCTGCCCGAGTTCGACGATGATAGTAGCTAGTTAACTAGGAACGAGAAGGGAAGCAGTGTCCTCGAGTACCTACTTCAGGCGCTCATTGACACTCGTTCGAGGGTTCAATATACTCGTACCAACCAGAACCAAGGAGATGGATCAATAGGAGAAGGAATGGATGGGATGATGGGATGGGAGAAGCAAAGCAACGGTGGGGGCGGAGGTGGCGGCCGCCGTTAAATAGGCGCGACGGACAAACAGCAGAGACGACGACAGGGTACGCGCTCGCGTGGGGAGAGAAGAGTCGGTCAGACTACGACCGCGCCTTGGTGAGGCGGTAGAAGACGTACTTGTCTTGGAACGTCGAGATCGTCGTCGCGATCGGCTCGACGACGCCTTCGTCCAGCAGCGCTTGGCCGATGAGCACTGCGTCAATGAGCGAGTTTGCGAGTCGGAGTTCGCGGATCACGTTCACAGCTTCGGCGCCGAGGAAGCAGCCGACAAATCCCTTGTAGAAGAGGAGCTTGTTCTTGCGCTCAAAGACCTTGAGGAGCACACGCGCCAAGATCTGGAGCACTTCGTCTGTCACGAGCGCATGCACTTCGTCCGACGCCGCTGCAAAGTCGTACTCGACGACACCACTCGACTCGCGGGAGAGCACCGACTCACGGTAGTTTGTCGCCGTGATAGACGCGCGGGCGTGAGCACCACCAGGCGAGCCAGCGAGGAAGTCGCCGTCGTCGTACTCGAGCGCTTTCGTGAAGCGGTAGAAGTTGTCTTTCGAGCTGTGGAGCTGGTCGTCGGTGCGCGAGACGTGCTCAATGAACCCGAGCCGCACAAGCACACTCCCGAGCCGGAGCGCCGTCGGCTGGTCTTCCGCAAAGCCGTTGACCACCATCTGTTTGATCGCGTCGCTGCCGGTGAACGTGTCCTTGTAAAAGTTGAACCGCGAGTGGCGCGTCTTGACTTCGATCGTCGAGTAGAGGAAGCGCGCGAGCACTTGGAAGAACTCGCGCGGGAGCCCTTCGTGGAACGCAATCTCGATCGTCTTGAGCCGCTCCAAGCGCGCTTCTTTGAGCGGCGACACGTCAGTTGTCGACGACATGCCCGACAAGGAGCTCTCACTGTAGTCGAACGTGTCGTTCCCAGACTCGCGGTCTTCATCGTCGTCGTCCTCTTCGTCGACGTCCGCGCCATCGTCTGCGTCGTCATGAGCGCGTGTCGCTGTCGCTGTCGCTGTCGCGGGCTCAGCTGCGTCGTCCTCTTCAAGCGACGACGATGACGACGAGTGCATCGAGTTGGTCGAGCGCCCGAGCGGGTCCTCGGAACTCGACGACGCGTCCGTGCTGCCGTAGCTCGACGTCGACGTCGTGCGCGTCTGGTCGAGCAACACCGGACCAGAGCTCAGCCGCGACATGCGGGTCGTTGTCGCTGTCCCACGGTCGTGCGATGCACTGCTCAGTGTCCGAGGCGGCTTCTCAAACTGCTTAAAGTCCACGAACGGCTCCATTGACTCGCGAATGCGCACGATCTTGTCGAGTGCGGCGTTCGTGCGGTCGAGCAGCGACCGGATCTGGTCCTGCGACGACGCACGATGACGCGTGCCGCCAAATTCGAGCTGTGCGTACTCACTGTGGTGCGGGTGGTGTGGGTAGTTACCGGGTTTAAGCGGCTCGAGGTGGAGTCCCGAGCCACCGCCCATGGAGAAGCTTGCACTGCCCATGATCGCAGTGTCGCGCTGGGCGTGCGCAGCGCTGACGCTGACGCTGACGTCGAACGTGTCGCGGTCCAAGTCGCTCGCGTCGAACGAGTCGCGGTCGTACGCTGCTGCCACGGACTCGCGCACGGGCGGCAGCGAGTGGAAGGCCATGGCCGTCGATAGGGGGACTTGCTCGTGAGAGGGAGTGGGCGGTTGGGGCTTCTTGGTCAACTGGAGCTCCAACGCGCCGTCGTCTACGACGGGATGAAGAGCAGGATGGGGAGCCCGGCTGCTCGTGTGACTGTGTGTCCGTTTGTTTGGGTCGGAAAGGTCCTGTGTGTGCGAGTGGTGTGGACTTGTTGGAGAGCGGGATCAAGAGCTCGAAAGTTCAGACGAAAGTGGCGTTTCCCTCGAGTTTGTCACTACTCTGTGTAGATGGGCGAAAGTAACAAAGTACCAATCAAGGCTGAAGTAGTAATACGGAACACCGAATTTGGTGTGGTTCAGACTGGCTCGTTCCTCAGCAATGGATGCGAGCAGAATCGACCCCCTTCGCAAGGTTGGGTCTGTCCAACAGACAGACAGACTCTATTGAGCAACCAGGTTGGTGCTGTGTTGTTGCTTTGGCTACAGTCGCACGCGTGCGAACACCTGCAAGGAGAATCAAACGACGAGACCGCGCTGAATAATCAATTCAATCACCTCTTGTCACCATCACTGAATTGACTGCGTCCACATGCTCACTCGCTCGTTCGAAATGAACCGCGAGCCACGTGCATTAATACGAAGAAGCGGACGAATTCGCTTTTTGTGTGTGAAGAACGCCTGCAAGGCTCGTCATGCGTGAAATGCGGTCCGTCGTCATGCAAGCCCTCGTCTTGAACTTGGCTGACGACACGAAAGTGATCATCACGCCTGCTGATTCTGCCATCTCAGCCTTGAGAAAGATCAAGTTGTTGTCATAGTAGTGATAAAATGCAGGGCAAAGCAATCTGGAGACTCCCCTTCCCTCGATTCCACTGGATTTCAGTATGAAGGCCCAGTCCCTCCTTCACACTTGACGACCGCCGCTGCTGCCCGCGCTCGCTCTCCTCGGTCCTTCCGCTCCGCCAGTTCAGTCTCCTGCGCCTCGAAGACTCGCACGACGGAGCTCGCGATCTCGCTCACTCTCCAGGGCTCTCTCTCACTCTCGATCGGTACGTCCGTCCGCAGGCGCGCGTTTCCGCCCCAGCAGTGTCGCTTTAAACAGTGTGGTTACGCTTGTGAAGTAACACAACTGATTATGCAGTGTGTGCGTCCAGGAGAACAGCGGAGTAGCTCAGCACTTCCCACTCACTCCGCACTTCGTTCTCGCCACTCGACCACCGCACGCGTGCCCGTAGTCAGTCGTCGCCCGTCCTGCGGTTCATGGGATGTTGGAGAAGAAGACTGAACAGTCTGTGAGCGTCGAAGACAGCAGCAGCAGCAGCGGTAGCGTCAGCAGTAGCAAGCACAGCAGCGTACGTGGCCCTCACCGACACGGCGGCTGTGGCGCAGTCGCAGAAGACGAACACGAAGACGCAGCAGCAGCAGAAGATCCAAATACAGGTGACGCGAGTGCTGCGTTTGACGACGAGTGCGCAGCCAGCGACATTTTGGAAGAAGACCCGAACGACGGCGAGATGACCATCATGGACGACGACGACTTGAACGACGACGACGTCGAAGAAGAAGTGCTCGCGCACTCGATCGCGTTCCAAGTCTCGCGGGCGACGGTGACGCGCACTGGCGTCTTGCCGTGTTGTGTCTTTGTCGGCCGCGTGACGTGGGGCACAGCGGACTGGGAGATCTACTTTGGCCAGAAACAGCTCTTGCGGCTCCATGTGAACCTCCTCTTGCACGAGCTCGTGTACCGCCACAAACTCCTGCGGAGCGTCACGCTCCCGTGGACCATCTGGCGTGAGAAGCGTGCAGAACGACGGGTCGCTGACGTCCACCATGTCCAGCACTACATTCGGTCGTTGCTGCTGGACCGGGACTTGCGGAACTCAGAACCGCTGCTCGCGTTCCTCGAAGTGTCGCCGTCCAGGGCCATGTCCCGGTACGGCCCGAGCTTGAAAGAAGGGTACGTCCACATGCGCATGAACGGGCCGTTCCAGCTCCCGCTCTACACGTGCTTTAACCGGACGATCGAGACGCTGTACCGGCACTTGTACCGGACGTGGATGCGGCTCGCGTACGTCTCGTCGGTCGTTGGGTTTATCTTCCCGATCTTCCTCATCATCATTACGAACCTCGGGACATTCTTCACGCCCCACAAGCAGCTCGTCAGCGACTCGGGCGACCGGATTACGTCCAAGATCGACGTCACGGGCGTCTTCATTGGGCTCTTTAGCCTCGGTGCGATCGTGTTTATGGTCGCGTTCGTGTACAAGTTCTTTGACCACCGCCTTGGCGTTGTTCGGCGCTGGGTCGTGCTCAAGCCGTCGTGCTTTGCTGCGTACCGGAGCCGCTCGGACCGCGAGCCGAGCGAAGTCTTTCTCTTTGACAAGTCGTTTGCCGCCACGAAAGGGAGCTACCGCCAGGGCGTGTCGTGGATGCCAAGCGGTCTCGTGGTCGGCAGCAACGCGGGCTTTATTGAAGTCGACACGGGCCACTACTACACGCGCCTCACTGCGTTCGTTGCGCTCGCACTCGTGTGCTACGGCATCATGGAGATGTCGGACCGCGCGTACGACTTCCAGAGCGTGAGCATCAGCGCGAACGGGACGTCGCTGCCGTTCGCTGCGGTCCCAGAGTTTGCGAACTGGACGACTGCGTCCGGAAACAGCAGCAATGGACTGGACGACGTCGACAGCGAGCAGTACTGCGGGTACTACTTTGTCGTACCTCCTGGTGCCGGGCTGTACGCACGGGTGGAAGACGCTGACTCGGACGCAGTCGTGTCGCAGCTTTCGCTGCCGCTCAACAACACGTACTCTGCGAGCTCCAACTACTTTTGGCAGAGCAACGAGATGGCGTACAACCTCGGGATCATCACGAACACTGTCGGGCCAGGCCGGATCATTGGCGTCTTTAAGAAGATCGACCCGGCAACCGACCGCTTCCGCCCGACGAATTACTCGTCGGAAGTACCAGAGATTGGGAACCTCACGCTCAACGGCCTTCGTGGGACGAACCTGCTCCAGTACCACCCGGCATCGTACTTTTGCGAGATCCCAATCAAGGTCGCGCGGGTCGACTGGAGCACGTTTGCGCGGTACATTCTGATTCTGTTTGTCGGCGGTGTCGTGGCTCCAACGTCCGGGTTGGCTGCGAACTACCTGATCACGTACTTGGGCTTGTGGCACGCGCACGTCCGGCGTGACCACTGGTACCGATGCGTGCGGCGGCTCCAGAAGCTCAAGCGGCAAGAGACAGAGTACCGGTACCACTCGTTCTCGCCTGCGCGTATCAGCAGCCTTGGCGGAGCCGTCGCGTCCGCTCCGTTGCCGAGTGCCTTTGAACAAGAGGCGAAGAAAGCAGCAGAGTTGGCGGGCAAGCCGCGACAGAACTCGGACAGCAGCGCCGAGAGCAACTCGGACGTCGACAGCAAAGGGAGCACGGAGAGCGAGGGTTCGTTCTCGGCAGTGCCTGGTCCACCGAGCGCGGTCGCATGGCACGTGGACGGCGAAGACACGTACGAAGCCATGTACAAGGCGATCTCAAACGCCAAGTACGAGATCCTGATTGCTGGCTGGTGGGTCTGCCCGGACGTGTTCCTCTTACGCCCTGGTCGGAAGCTCCCGCCGGACGAGCGAGACGACGGGAAGAAGACGAACGAGACGCAGCTGCGGAATCTCTTGCTGCTGAAAGCGCAAGCTGGCGTGAAGATCTACGTGCTCATCTACCGCGAAGTGAAGCTCGCGCTGACGCTCAACAGCAGCTACAGCAAGCGCACGCTGCTCGTGCACCCAAACATCCGTGTGCTGCGTGACCCGATCTTCCAGATCCAGAGCTTTGGGTTCTGGTCGCACCACGAGAAGATTGTGTGCGTCGACCAGTCGCTCGCGTTTGTCGGCGGCCTCGACTTGTGCTTTGGCCGGTACGACCACAGTGGACACCCACTGAGCGACCCTGGCGGTGCGAAGCTCCAGGACCAGATGTGGCCTGGGAAAGACTACTCGAACCCGATCATCAAGGACTTTGTGCGCGTGAACCAGCCGTTCGAAGACTTGATTGACCGTGCGTCGCAGCCACGCATGCCGTGGCACGACGTCCACTGCAGCGTCTCAGGGCCGCCGGTCCAGGACATTGCGTACCACTTTATCCAGCGCTGGAACTTTGTCTGTTCGAAGAATGACTACCAGCTCCGGACTGGCTGGTGCATCTGCTTGCGCTCGCGTCGGTTCAAGTTCCTGCCTAAGTGCATTGTCCCGATGGACTTTAACGGCTGGCAGCTCCGGTACCCGTCGTCCGACACATCCCTGCAGACAGTGCAGTCGACCATGCGCCAGCTGTCGCACAACGACTCGTGCGAGATGGAGCCGTTTCAAGTGATGGCGCCGACTGCGCAGCCGACAACGTTCTCGCCTGGGTTTGCGCTGCCGTGGGGCACCGGCGGCGCTGCGTCGTTCGGGTCCGACGTGCCGATCCGCCAAGCCGGTCCGCCGCTGTCCGAGACGCTCGGCGACACGGAGATCTTGCGAGCACAGCGTGGCGAATCGATCTTGCAGGTCTTCCACCCGAACGCCAAGATTTGCAACGTGCAAGTGTGTCGGTCCGTGTCCATGTGGTCTGCTGGCGTCCCAACGGAAGCGAGCATCCAAGCGGCGTACATTGACATCATCACGAAAGCCAAGCACTTTCTGTACATTGAGAACCAGTTCTTCATCTCGGGCGTGACTGGCAACGGCGTCGTGAGCAACCGGATCCTCCAAGCACTCGTGGACCGGATCGAGCGCGCGGTGAGCGAAGGCGAAGTCTTCCGCGTCTACGTCGTCATGCCGCTGCTCCCTGCGTTTGAAGGCAACATCCGAAGCGAGGAGCTCACGAACCTCCACGCAGTGATGCACTGGCAGTTTGCGACAATCAGTCGTGGCAAGCACAGTCTCTTTGCAGCGCTCGCGAACGTGACGCCGCACCCAGAGAACTACGTTGCGTTCTTTGGGCTGCGCAAGTACGGCATTCTCCCGAATGGCTGCGTCTCGACTGAGCAGATCTACATCCACAGCAAACTGCTGATCGCTGACGACATGTACGCGATCCTTGGGAGTGCGAACATTAACGACCGGAGCATGATGGGCGACCGCGACTCGGAGATCGCTGTGATCATTGAAGACATGCAGTTCCAGGACGGACGCATGAACAAGGCTGTGCACCAGCGTGGCGTCGTGGTCGGCGCATTGCGGCTCCAGCTCTTCCGCGAACACCTCGGGCTTACAGACAGCGACGACTCGGTCGTCGACCCGACGTCCGAGCAGACGTGGCTCGCAATCCGTGGCATCTCGCAGCAGAACACCAAGATCTACGAGACTGTGTTTGACTGCGCGCCGTCGAACAGCATGCGGGCGTTCTCGAGCTTCAAGAACATTGAGATCTCGCAGATCTACGAGAACCAGCGCCTGAATGTGCTCGTTGTACCAGGGCGCCGACGCCACGTGTGGGACAAGGACAACCTCAAAGACGGCGACTACGCACCGTGGACCGACGTGAACGGCGTGCCGATCCCACCCGAGAAGTTCAACCTCGACGACTACGTGCTCGACAGTGCGAAGGACCGGAAGAAGCGCCACCTCTTCTCGATGGACCACGACGGGTGGCTCTACGCACGCAACTTTTCCATCTTTCAAGAGATCCGGACTGGCAAGACGGACTTTAAAAAGCGCGAGCGGCTCCAGCACTTCATGACGGATCGGCTCATGGCGCAAGTGCGTCGGCGTCGGTGGGTCAAGAAAGGCACGACTGCACTCGCTGCTATGTCGCGGTACAGCTCCGTCTCGGAGAGCGACGACGAGGAGCACAGTCGCTTCATGTCGCTCTGGCGGCGGTTCCAGAACGGCGAGTTTAGCCGTGCAAACTCGCTCACCATGCCGCACGCGCCACACCCGAACCCGTCTGGCGCACCGAGCTGTGAGCCAGCGTCGTACCCGAACTCGCCCATGATGTCGAGCTTCCGGCGCACGCCGTTGAGTCCGTCGAACAACGACTCACGACGGAACTCGCTCCAGCGCCACCGGAGCGGACGGACTACGCGTGCTGGCACGTTCAACGGGACAGGGAACGCGAGCATCACGGGCCACTTGAACGAGTCGGGCTCAGACGACCACGCGGACTTGTGTGCGGCGATGCAGGCGGACGACCGCGGCAGTGTCGAGTCGATCAGCAAGGGGCTCGGCCAGTCGCTGCGCAAGTGGTACTCGGCTATGGACCTGGATTTTGGGCGGCGCTCCAAGTTCACAGCCGAGCTCTTTGACCAAGACGTGACGGGCCACACGCCTGGCATTGGCGATGAGCCGCTCCTCGAGCCGGGCAGAGGCAGTCTGCGCAGCATCCACAGCGGCATCGACGAAGAGGAAGAGCGCGCGAGCAACGACTTTGGTGACGCGCAGATTGGGCACGTCCAGACGGCTGCGACTGTGCCGAAAGAGGGCGAGACGCGTGCGCGGCTTCAGCTGTCGGAGATCCGTGGCCACCTCGTCGAGTTCCCGCTGGACTTCCTGGTCGAAGAGATCCTGCGGCCTGCGATCATGCCGAGCGACATCCACATCTAAGGATGGGACGGTACGGCAAAAGGGAGGGAGAGATGTTGTTTCGACCCCCCCCCGCACACACACACCTGCGTCGCTCGCCCAGACACAGCCACGTGAGCGAGCGAGCACTTGCGAGCGAGACCTGCGCTAAGTTAAGGATGTTTTCCCTATCTTGGTCTTCAGTACTTTTTTTTGATACGCATCAATGGCAAGTTTGTAGGTTGTCATTGACAATCGACAGTACACCTACAGTATTAGGTACTGATTGAACACTTGCAAAAAAGTAGCCCCAGCATGTTCGTCTTCGCGTCGAGCGGCGATGTGGGAGCGCTGGAGTTGCAGGCAGTGGCGACCAAGCAGGAGCTGCCGTTCAAGGAGCTCGTGGTCGTCGTTGGCCGCACGCAGGAGGCGCCGTCGCGCCAAGTGACATGCGTCAGCGGGAGAGTGAAGCCGCTTGGCCAGCGGCTACTGCTTGTGCTTCCCGTCCCAGTGACAGCGGACGAGTCGACTGGTGCTGCTGTTCAGGTTGGCAGTTATGTGTCTCGAGACGAGCACATCCGCACGCATATTGTGTCGTAGCGCCGACCTAACGATACGATTGTGTGTGTTGTAATCTACAGATACTGGACGCAGGCGAAGTCGCGGCCGAGTTCGCGCACGACGTTCGGAGCTGTTTCCCGACGCTCGTGCGCCGCAGTCCTCTGGCGGCCGACTCGGACGACGAGAGTGGGGACGACGACAGCGACAGCGACACTAGCAGGAACGACACGCGAGCAGCAGAGGTGGAGAGAAAAAGGCTTGCACTTGAGAGTGCAGAACAACAGCATACAGAGGCGAAGCGGGCGGCAAGCGAGTTCATGGCGCACACACGCGTCACACTGCTGCGGTCACTAGAAGAGCTCCCGCTCGCGTTCGAGCTCCACGACCACGTGAATGTCTGTGCAGCGCTGCAGCAGGAGGAAGTGCTCCAGTGTGATGAGCTAGGAGGCGCGCCAGTACAGTGTCAGTGGTTGTGTGTCGCTCTCCCAGCGCTGTCGCCGTCGTCGAGCGACTCCACCACCAGCCGCAATGGACCAGCAGCGCCACACAACTTTGCACTGCTCTTCTCATACGCCACCACGTGCGTTCAGAAAGAGACCGAGACGCCGTTCCTGTCGATCCCCTTGCCGCGGACACCACGCACGTACTTTGAGTCGCCTGCTGTCGACAGCGACAGTGCGGCTGCTGACGTCTTCACGGACGCGACAGTGCTCTCGTTCGGAGCCAAGCGAGAAGCCACAGTGCATGGCGGGGGCAAGACGCCAGCTGAGACAGTGCACAACATCCGCCTGCGTCACGCGTCCGGCACGTTCTGCACGCTCGTCCTGCCTGCGACAACGTGGGACGCGATCGCTGGCAAGTACGCGGCCGTTGTACCGCCAATCTATGGCGAGCTGCGGCTTCGGCGCGTGCTGGGCCCAGCAGCAAACGAGCGACTCACGCTCCACTTGGTGTAGACGGAGCGTGACACGACGACATGGACCGTAACACGATTCGTTTCTTCGGTAGACTGACTGTGTTGTCTCGATCGTTCTTCGCTACCGCGTCATTGGCACTGGTCCCACGCACATCCAGTGGTCGTTCTCTCGCAGCTCCCGGCCGAGGTCGTTGTGCGTTGTACGTAGCGTGTGCGACCCGTGCGGGTTCTTCTCAGCGCGCCAGAACCAGTGTGGTGGCGCGAGCGCTTCGAGTGCGTCTTCGTCGTCTTGCGCCTCGAGCGCGTTATACGACGTCACGAGCACTGGCGCACGTACTGCGTGCAGCAGCTGCTGTAGGCTCGGCAGCCACTCGTCGTAGCCCCAGACGCCGGCGTTGAAGCACACAACAAGGTCTGGCGCAGCAAACGGTGCACGCGCGGACGCGAACGCCTCGAAACTGCCCACAAAGTAGCTGAGCTGCACGCACAGGGCGCAAGTGGCGTCAGCGGCGAGGCCGTCGGCTGTCCAGTGCTGCTCAGTATGCGTCTCGTGCAGCTGGCGTGCGACATTGGGCCCCACGAGCGCCAGCTGCAGCGTAGCGTTGCCACTGGCACTGTTGGCGACGCTGCGAGCTGCCAGCCATCGCAAAAAGACTGCGAAGACAGCGCTCGTCTCGAGCGGCGTGCTGCCCTCGCGGTGGTCGGCGCCAAGTACGAGCACAGTGAGAGCAGCCGGAGCTGGCGAGGACGGACGCTGTGCACGCAGGCGCTCGAGGCACGCAATAAGCGTGAGCGAGCGCGAGTCGACGTGCAGCTGCACGTCAGCACTACTGGTTGCCATTGTGGACTTTGGAGGCGATATTTCCGAAACTGGGTGGTCCCGAAGTGAGATAATCCGTTGGAAGTTAGTCCAGGGACAGGTCCGTTGGCCTGAAGTTGGTGAGCAGAACTATCATTTGAATGTTGACAGCAAAAGAACAGAACCAGCAGTGTATTGTGATCTCCCAGGTTCGAGCCCAATGGTGGCGACGCACCGAGGGTGCTGGGGTGTGGTGGTGGTGGTTAGAGATACGAGGGTTGGGCGAAGGTGTCGATCCAATCGTGTCGAGCTGAGCTTCCGATGACGCAGCGCGAGACGACCGAGTGGCGAGTGGAGGAGGATAAATACTGAGCGGGACTTCGCTACACAGCAGCTGGCTGGTGCAGCAGAGTAGGTTCGGTTCGTGGGCGTGAGGCGGGCGATTAGCGGCGGCTGGGACGAACGCCTTCTCTTGGTCGCTCGTCCTGTCCGGACAGGTACACTGCCGTCGCCGACGTCACGCTCGTCCGAGATCAGAAACAGTACCTCGACACCGAGTAGAGCACGTCCGCGTCCTTCGCCTTCACCTCCTCGTCCTCCGCGTCCACAAACGTCTCGCTCGGCAAGCGCTCGCGTGGCTTCAGCTCCACTGGCCGCACGAACGTTGCTTTCGGCGACACGGTCTTGCGTGGCGACACAGACGGAATCGTCGCGGAGCTGCACGTGAAGAACCGGATCGCTCGCTCCAAGAAGCTGCCGGACGACTTCTGCCGCATCTCAGCGACTTCCACGCGCGCGCACTCGACGTCGGCTTCCAGCGCTGCAATACGCGTTGACTGCTCCTGGAGCGCCGCTGTTCGTGCCTCCAGCTGCTTATGTGCTCGCTCGTACTGTCTGCGCACTTCCTGCGCGTCGAGCTCGGCCAGCGCGAGCCTCCGTTTCGTAACCTCGAGCTCGTCTACGAGCGTATCGTTCTCGCTCTCGAGACGCACGACGTGGATCTTCTGGAACTGCCGTGAGAACAAGCAGAACGTCTTCACCTTGACATACGCTGTCCGCCACCGCTCGCGCGCCAACCGCTCCTGCTTGAGACGGCGGAAGCGCGCCTTGGCGATCAGCACACGGACTTGCACTTGGACGAGCACGACGCTCCGCTTCCGCTTCACCGTCTCAAAGAGCCACACGAACGCGCGCTTTGCGAGGTACTGCGACACGACCTTCTTCCAGAGCTTCTGGAGGTAGATCACTTTCTGCAGTGGACCGAGCCACTTGAGCAGCCACCGCTGCTGTGGCGGCAAGTAGTTCTTCTTCAGCAGCTTGTCGAGCAGCACCATCTTGTGGTCCGGCAGGTCCTGGTACGCGTGCATGATCTGCGCTTGGTGCGCCATGCGGGTCCAGACTTTGCTGATCCGGTGCAGTACGCGCAGCTTGCGCAACCGCTTGCGTGCCAAGTGCTGGCGGACCATACACTGGATCATCGTCGCTTTCCGGTTGTACTTGCACGCGTAGTACACGCGCTTGAACACGTTGAGCGTCATGACCGTCGCAGTCGCGGAAATCCACCGCTTCTTCGCTACGTAGTGTACGATCTGCGACGGGAGCTTCGCAGTCGACGCTTGTGACGGTGTCAAGAGCTTGTCGAGCAAGTCGATCTTGCCGGTGCGGAAGAAGAGCCGCGTGTCGCCGAGCCGGTACGCCGACGACGGGAACGCGTACGCGTGCAGGATCGCTTGCGTAAACAGCTTCTCGTTCGACTCGAAGCGCGCAAAGATCTCGGGCGGCAGCATCGGCTTGTACACGTCGACGACTTCTGCGTACAAGATGCGCGTTGGGAGCCCGACACGGAGCACTTCGCACGCTTGGACTGTACCTGAGCACCGCAGCTGCTCGACGACAAACGGTTTGTCAAAGATGCCGGGCTTCATCTGCGTGTTCGGCTTGATGCAGCGCACAAAGTTGCAGCTCGTGCCTTCGAGCTCCGTCGTGAGGCCTTTCATCTGCGTCGAGAACAAGCTCGACGTGCTCCCGCTCTTGAGGCGCTTTGAGGACCCGAGCGCCGGGAGCGGACTCGTTTTCGATGACTGACTCGTCTGGGAGTTCGACCGGTTGCGGCCGTTGATGTCTTGCAGGAGCCGCGACGTTGAGCGCTTGATGAGCTCTTCGAACTGGTCCGAGATGATGTTGTTGTTCTTGTCCACGAACGACGCGATCGTGTACGTCACGGTGCCAGCGTAGTGCTTGATCATGAACGTGTCGCGGATGTCCTTTGGGTGCGGCGCTGGGAAGCACGGGTTGCGCTTGAAGAGGTTGTGCAGCCGCTCGTTCAGCTTCCGGTCCGACGGCATGGGCAGCCGTGACACGTTGTCGATTGTCACAAAGAGCCCGCCGTTCCGGCTCGAGATGAGGTTCAAGCACTCGCGGTTGTCCGAGTACTGCACCACGTCTTCGCTTGGACTCACCTCCTCTTTCAGGAAGCTGCTCATTGACAGCCACACGCAAGCAGGACGACAGACGTCAGTGAGTGACAGAGTAAGCGGGCAGCTACACACGCGTCTCTCTCTCTCGCAGCAATCCCGTACTCAATGTCGTTCGGGTCTCTGGTCTTCGTCGCGACGCCTGGGAGCGGGAACGCGAACGCGAGCGAGTGGTTGATCGGGTTGAAGATGTGCTCGGACCGGTACAGCTCTTGCTCGGCCTCAAAGATGCACGTGTTAAAGAGACTCTGGAGCGCTTCGTTCGCGTAGTTGATCAGCAGCTGCTCGAACGAGTTGCGGTTCTTTGGCTCAAAGTCTTCAAAGCCAAAGATGTCGAGCACACCAATGTACGGGATCACGTCCGCGCGGAATGCGTCGTAGTCGAGTGCGGACGCACACTGGAGCATGAGCCACGTGAACGCGTTCTCGTAGATCGTCTTGGCGATGGTGTCGCGCGAGTAGATGGCGTTGCGGACGTCCCGCTTCGCGTAGTAGATCGACCCGCGCCGTGTCCCGCGCGTCATGATGCGCTTCAGCAAGATGCACTCGCTCAGCTCCTGGTACGTGACGCCGAGCAGCTCAGCTGCGTACGCGAGCGCTTGCGCTGACTCGCGGTCGTCTTCGGCAATGCACGCGGTCTTGCCTTCCGACGTCTCTTCTTCGCTGATCTTGACGTTCCCAAGGTGGAGAAGCCCAGCAACGAGGCGGAAGATCTCGTCCTGCGCGTCGTCGCGGATGCCGACAAACTCGAGCGCTTTGCAGAGGCTCTCGAAGTTCTCTGCGTCGTCAATCACGTCGACTGTCGTGCACCCCGACTGGTTCAGGTACTCGTATGCCGACGGGTCCTTTGGCTTGAGGTGGAACGCTTTCTCAATGTACTCGGCCTGTGCGGAGTAGAGCAGCTCGTAGAAGATGTGGAAGTTCCGCTCGCCCACGGGCTGGCTCACGAGCCGCGACTTCTCGAGCAAGTACGTGTCGATCGACGCGCCTGTGAGCTCGTGCGAGTTGGCCGAGAACTGCAGCCGCATGTACTTGCCAAAGCGGCTCGAGTTGTGGTTCCGGTGCGTCTTCGCGTTGCCAAACGACTCAAGGATCGGAATCGTGCCCATGAGCCGCTCACCGACCATTGTCGGCGACAGCTTGCCACGGCTGCTGTTGTTCGCATTGTTCGAGTGCGGGTACGAGAGCGCGAGCGAGCCAGAGAGCGGCGCGACAGTGATCGTGAGCTCCGGCTCGAGCTCGTCTTCGGACGCGGTCGACGAGAGCGCGGGTCCGTGCGACGCCCGCGTCGTGAGGAAGTCGAGGATGATCTTGGACGTCTCGGTCTTGCCCGACCCGGACTCGCCACTGATGATGATCGACTGGTTCTGCATCACAGCGCGCACTGCGCACAGCTGCCGGTAGGCGTTCTGCGGGTGGGGAAGGGACGAACGAACGCATTGCGAGCCGTCGATCGTCAGTGTTATGTACACGATACTCTCTCTCTTACACACAAAGACAAGGCCATTCAGATGCAGGGCGAACGCACCTCTGCAATGTTGTACGGGTGTGGCGGACAGCGGTCGAGCGGCTGGCCGATGAAGAGCGCTTTGTCTGGCTCCTCGAGCTTCTTGAGCGGGTTCACTGCGATCAAAACGTTCGCCATGAACGTGTACGGGCGCTGGTTCTGCAGCAGCGCACGGTCCTCGAGGTTCTTGGACAGCGCTGCTTCGTGCAGGTGACGCAGCGACGTCATGTCGGACGCCGTCCTACAGAACGCAGTCCACAACCACATCAGTCGTCCGCTGCCTCAGCGGACATACATACAGCACAGTGTATACGACGAAATCAACGCATCTACGGACGTGAAGAGCGGGTTCGCTGGGTAGAGCGGACACTCGTCGAGCGGAAGCAGCTGCGGCGGGTGCTCGGCGACGTCGCGCGCTTCGCCGGTTGTCTCGTCAATGCTGATCCACTTGGCGGTCGTGGGGGCGGTGACGTCGGCTGTGTCAGTGCCGCTGCCAAGCAGCGCAACGACCTGGCCGAGCGTCCAGCCGTAGGGTCCGTCCTGCTTCCAGTAGAGCTCGCCGACGCGGACTTTGGGCGGCACGGGCGTGGTCGTGGCGGCCGTTTGGGCATTGGAATTGCCAGCGGACGGAGCCGTGGCGCTGTTACTGTCGCGGCGATTGAAAGCGGAGGTGGTGTTGGTGTTGGCGTTGGTGGGTGAGGCGTCTGGGATGATGCTCTTCCTCCGCGGCCCGCCACCAGCAGCAGCAGCGCTGGGAACGACGCGGTGGCTGGCGAACATCGCAATGCAGCAGCGGCGGCAGCGGTCGCGGTGGCGTGTCGGCGGTCGGTCAAATGTGCGAGTGGCTCTTTTGTGCGAGATGTGCCGCCTGTTTGCGTCAGTCACCTTCTCTGACTGGCTGGATTTAGAACGGATTACTGTATTTTTACTGGCGCTTTCGTGTGCTTTTTTAGAGCAGAATTCTTATCAAAAAGAGATAAGGAATTATTTTTAGAATACATTTAGCGTGACAATCAAATAAGAGCGTCCCGAGGTAAAGCGGATGGAGAGATCTCTCATCTGGTCGAACAAGAATTCCCTGGTTTGACCACCAGTACCAGCAAAGCGAAGGCAAGGCGACGGTGGTGGTGTGGAAATTTGCTATAGTTGTGGCATTGAGCTATCAAGCCTTTCTACCTGAACAAAAATTAGCGTCACGCCGACAATCAGCGTGACGCATTCATAATCGCACATGATCAGTGAAAAATGGTTTGCATCAATTTCGAATTTTTCGAACCTGGAAAGTTAAAAACTCGAACATCGATTTGCGTGCGCGATTCATTTTACACATGAATCGCGCACGAAAAAGCATCACCAAGGTTGATGGATAAAGAAGCAGGTGATCCTGACTCGCGATTCGACCGATTCGGGTTGAGTCTGCGCGGTGCCGAGTGCTAAGGTGGCTCATTCTCCTGCGTCGCAGCGCCAGCGCTCGGCAGTGGCGCTTGTTCCTGAGCAACGTCCGTGCAAATCGATCCTGTCTCAATAGCAAGACAAGACAAGACCCCAAATGCCGATTTCTGTATGATTTCGCTCTTTCGATTCAACCGAGATGGTGGCGAGAGCTGCATGTTTCGAACTGGCGAGCTGGCGAATGTGGCGAACTGGCCAGCCCACCAGAAATGTACACTGAAAAAGCAGGGCGGAGAGAGCTGAAAACGGCGTCCCTGATTCCAGTCAGATACCGATGGTACGGATACACTCGACGACAAAACAGATCATCGCACACCTATAAAAGTGAGTGTAAATTTGTCTTTTTTTCAGATCTGTGGATGTTGTTTAAATATGAGACCACTTCAAACGAAAGTATCATTAACCACTTTTTAAGGTTTTTCAACGAGCTACACCACGTTAAACTACGCTATCTGCTCTTTCATTTAAGCTGTCAAGCGTCCCCAACTTCGAAGTCAGTCCAAAGTTACAAGCATGTCGAGATGGCACCTCGGTTAAGTACGAATTGTTATTATTGTACATTTTGGTACTTTGAATTTTTGTCTCCAAATTGTTGCCTGTACTTTGA
>JAASFJ010000015.1:0-69621 GCA_023333755.1 Globisporangium uncinulatum | reverse complement strand
CGTTGTTATGAAACTCCACCTGGCTGACCCCTTACGGCAGTCGCACAGGCGTGCATGGGCACACGATATGAACTACCGGCTTGGCGTCGCCAAGACCCCGATATATTAAGGGCTCAGCCCCGTTACGCACTCACTCGCACTAGGACACACCCAGACAACACTCAGACAGGAACCGGTTTGGCAAGCTACGCACACGTAGACACGCAGACTTACCTTGGCCAGGTTCTTGCTTGAGCCGCTCGAAGAGGAGGGAGTTAGACGGATGAGGGGGATCGGAAACTGGATTTGTTGGGCCGGCTTCTTTTGGTCGGCCCTTAAAAGGCCACCCTCCAACTTAATAGAGGGAGACCACCCAACACTAATAGACGCCTAATCTAATCCTACGTGGTACACACTAACCTGCAAAATGCAATATGCAAAAAGACGACCTGGGCCTCGACTAGATAACCGAGCCTTGTCCGGATACGCTTCGAGTTTCCCTTTCGGGCCTGGCGCGCGCGCGCGGGCGCACTATTTCACAATGGCAATGTGAGAGACGAGAGAGAGGTGGAGTTTGAACAAAGACGTCGGCGCACCGCGACCATCAACAGGTTGTTACGATAATTGACGTAATTGCACAATCTGATTGTGGCTTTCAACACAGAATTTGAAACATCGATTTTCTATCGGACTTTTCCGTGATGGCTTATAAGAATTGGTGGCTTTTGACATCGATTATTCGGTACTTGAATCCCAGGTCATCCTCACTTAATCTAGAAATAGTGTACGAGTATGTTCCAAAATAGTAGCTCTAGCTCATCCTGGGGTTATTTCATGCTATTAGTCAATCCAATTCCAATTTTAGCTGGAAGGCACTGTTATGTAGATACCCACAACACGAACCGATTGGCGTGCACTACATCGTCTGGGAAGTTATTGGCAGCCTTCATCAGCTGTCAAAACCGAGATTTCGCCTCATATATGGACAATTTCTGCCGATAACTTGCTTCAAAGGCCCTGTTTTGACACATGTTTTGTTATTGTAGGCAGCAATTCTTGCAAAAATCGAAGTCACACACCGGCGTCCGAGATAGTTTTTTTGTGCACGATAAACACGATCAAAAGTATGACTGGGCAAATATTGCGGGAGAAAGACACCATCTTTTCCGTATGCGTCCTTGCACAGCTAAGTTCCATTTCAGAAAGTGCACACTCCGTCCCAGAATGCCAAATTCTGTCTCAGAACACTTGTTGGTGGTTGCCTTTCTGAAACGGAGCGTGGTTTGTTCTGGGGACAAATTGTAACAGGGTACACTCGCCGAGATTACCTGCCGTAACCTGGCTCTGCGGGACAACAGTCCGCGCAATTGCTTTGAAGCCAGCCTCGTCAGCTGTGCTTCCCATTGGCTATTTTTCAGGAATTTAGACCAATCAGTTCATTTGAGCTCACAGAGCCAATCAACAGCTTAGGCGACTTAGATTTAGTATTAGCATACAAAATTTTAAGGTTCACACCTATCGGGTGGAACCGCACTAAACCTCATAAATATCACTCTCAATTTGGAGCCTAAACGCCCAAGCCTTCCCTCGTCCGTCTCGTCCGACTGGAATCCTTGTGGAAGGTGCTCTCGCACGCTTCCTCCCTCTCTGTGCTGCGTAACTCGGGAACGTCCGGTTACACAAATGGAAATGTGTAGTATAATAAGTCGAAAATCAACTCATGGGCCATTGTTGAGGTAGTGATTACTAAAAGGATTGGGATAATGTAAGCCTATTTGGCTGACTGAACGACATTTAAGAAGGCGTTCAAGGGCAGATGGACATGACTGTTGTTTTCAAGAATACCGCACTGATCACTGCTTGATTTTTTTAATTTCGGCATTATATGGACGGACCTTTCTGGAAGTCGTCATATTTTATCGACCGGTAGTATTTCTGGTATTGGAAGTTTTTGCCACTCTGAAGCCGTAAGGCAAAGTACCAGATTATAGCAACAGAATGATAATAATGGCATTGAAGCAGAAATAGCCAATCCGAAGTGAAATTGTTGATTTTCGCAATGCTAATAGGCTAATCTTGCAAATGCATTTATTGCGGAGTTGGCCATCTTGGCGATGAGCGAACGAAATAGGTTTGGATCGAGAAGTGAGGGGTATGAAAACCCATTTAGCTCATCAATCGACCCTTCCAGCGCTATTGAGGACTTCTTCAGGCTGCGACAGCATGGTAGGAGTAGCAAGCGTAAGACGTCGCCATACACGGCTGCCTCGAGGTTAGCACTCAAAGTGAATTGCAGTAATTATGAGTGGAATTTGTATTCGTTGTGTACTGTTCATGTGCAGCTTCACTGGTCAAATTTATCTAAATCGAAAATAGTCGAGAAAGAGGACAGCGGGTTGGTCGATATCGTACACCTTTTTCGGTCAGGTGTTGGAGTTTCCAAATGAAGTGTGGTCATGCGCAGCTTCACTGGTCAAATTTATCTCAGATGCCATCACATGAAGTGATGGACATCAAATATTCGATGGGTTTTTGACATTTATTTCGGGTGTTCCATCACCTCGACTTTACGAAGAGTGCTTTGACGAATCACAATCGAAAAACATTGTTCTCGCAAATCGGATCAGGGGTGAAAATATTCACTTTTGCGGTTTCCAACATTCCAGCCGAATTGACCACATTTCATTTGGAAATCCCAACACATGAGCGAAATAAGATTTACTTCAGTAAAGTCGTCGCGAAAAGGTACCACACTTCTGCGTTCATTCACGCGCGTCACTGAACAGTTCCGCAACAAGTGAAAGAATAATTTTTGCCATTGTTCCAAATCGAGTAAAAGCTTTATTTGGCATTAGTATGTAAGAGGGGTCGGTTTTGATCAAATTAGCTAAATGACGCAAGAAAGAGACCAAACTGGTCAAATCTGATATTTTTCGATTTTATATGAAGCAAAGAAGCACGTTCTTGCCCATATATTTTGCAAATAACCGTTGTTCTAAACGCTTTGCACATCAATCGACAGAGAATAGTCAGAGCAACACAAATGTATCTTTCAATTTTCATTTAAACTAAGGTTCGCTAAATGCGCAAGAAATACCACAAAATCTTCACTTCTTGCGTCTTTAAGCAGCATACATGTAACCTTGCGGGTATGACGGGATGTTGTCCGCCTCAATTGGTCCCACTATCCCGCAAAATAAACAATACAGGGTTTTTTTATTTGGAAGCATATAAATCTTAAAATAAAATTATGCGATACAAAAGTGCAAAAAATGTAAGTACCTACCACCCGCTCTGATCGTCAGGACCACCGTCGGTCGTCCCAGATGTTTGTGGAACCCGATCAAACGAGCCGAACCGGACCTTCCTCTTATCGCCCACAGCCGACAAGAGAACATCTTGCAGTAAATTGTCGTTTCGTCGACGTTGTAGATCTTGGTAGCTGTGTGCGAGTTATATTCGGTTCAAAACTTGAGCGCGAACAAGACGCAAACACTCTCTTGCTCAGCCGCCTATTGCTTCTCTTCGTGAGGCGACTGGACAGGTAAGCCATGATTAGAAATGCTGAAGAACGCACGAGATTGAGGTCACAAAACACATTTTTTATGCATACAAAATGTAAATAAAATCGCACCGATTTGCGAACCGCTGACAATGTCTCTGCAAGCGCCAATTTTGGGAATTTATGAGGTTTCTAAACCTTTTACGAGTTGCCAAAATCAATTTTAGAACATTAAATACATCAAAGAGCTGTTAATCATCAATGTTTGTAAAAAGTGAACCCTCGAGTATGCTGTTGAAGTTGCTAACTTCACCAGTTCTTTGTCGATTGGGCTCAAACTTGCAGGGTATGTTCATTATGTGTTTGATGAAGCTCACCAAAGTTTCATTAGCTAGATCGTCATGGTTGTTGAGATATCAAGCACCATCAAAATCTTCTTTAGCCGTGAATGTCTTTTTTCTGACGAGGTGGCCGCTGGACGGATAAAGAATTTCCGACCAGAAACTATTTCTAGATACTTTATTCAAGACAATTTCGTCACTATGGCTATAATATTAAATCTCGCAAACTATAGATCGTATTTTTGAATTAAAAGTCAACCTTTTGAAGATGTCTCCATGAGCTCGCAAATGCTTCAATCCACAAATGCTGGTGTTTACATCCTCACTTTCCATGGTCTTTTGAGTGGTCAATTTTTGCGGCGATGAGAGAACAGACCGGTGGCGTTCTAGAACACAGCATAAAAATGACCCGAAAATGGGACCTTTTTACAGACATTGCTGATTAAAACGTAATGTTAAGCCATTTTAACACAATATTTGTTATTAACTGTTCTTGAATTCCAAGTTGAGTCACACTAACAAATTTCACTTCCCTTTGCGGTGCTGTAACTGTGTGTCTGTACTTGTGTCCAGCAGTTGGTCAACTCGCATGGATCTCTTAGCTGCTTGCTTTGCAATGCGATTCTCCGCCGTAATTGATATTTTACCTGATTTCGTAATTATTGCACTGAACAGTTGGAAATCACAAGTTAGAAAAAAACCTTTTTTGTGATTCGCAGATCGGTGTTTCGTAAAATGAACTTCGGGGAAATCCTTTACTCCAGTAAGTTCGCATCGCAAAATTCACCACTTGCCACTTATTTACGTCACTATATCACTATCGAACAGGTTGGGGTGAAGATCAAAGGATGGCGTCCGACGCCGACGGCTTCGCGGACTTCATGTCGTTCGTGGGCGACAGCGCTGCTGCAGAGAAGGAAGCTTCTGCTGCGGCGACACTCAGCGGCGATGCAGCTTCCTCGTTCTCTTCTGCGACAGCGCAGACCACAGCGCCGCCTAGTGTCGCTGCCGTCAGCGCTAACGCTGACGAGTACCATTACGAAGAGGAGCAGGAGCGCGAGGCCATGATGCGCAGCTACCACCACCCGATGAAGCTCTGGTTCCGCCAGCACCCGTCGCTTGCGGTACGTTTCACTTGTTAGGCTTATTTAGTGGAGTGCTTGTGTGTCGCTGGGGTGGTCGTGAGTGATGATGCTGACGAGGCGACGGGTGGTGTGTGAACGAACGAACGGGTGGACGGCGGGCGCAGGAGCGCCACGGCCACTTCCCGCTCTTCTGGCAGGACCTCAAGGCATGGGCTCCGTACCGCGAGGTGCTCAAAGAGTACATCAAGGCTACAGAAGGTGGCGGTAGCGGCAGTAGCAGCACAGGCGATACTGTGAAGACTGCGGAACCGTCGTCGTTGACGACTGCAGAGGAGCCAGCAAGTTCCCCTACTGTCGGTTCTACTGCTGCTGATACGGCTGCTACAGCTGAGGACGAGCAGAACCCTCCAAAGCGCCGCCGCAAGAGCCGCTGGGGCGAGGACATTGTCCCGTCTGCTGCCTCCACCGCCGTCCCTGCGACAGCTACGCCGACGAGCGACACGACCGCTGTGAGTGGCGAGAAGAAGCGCAAGTCGCGGTGGGCTCCAGCCGGTGCCGTGCCTGCGCTCAGCAGCAGCGCGAGTCGTCTGGCGCCGTCAACGCCGTTGCAGTCGCAGTCAGTGCTGCTGCGCTCGCAGCTCGACGCGATCAGTCTCAAGCTCACGACGGTAGCAGCCGATGCTGCTCGCCTAGAGAAAGACCCGACGCGGTCGCCGTCGCCGCCGCCGCAGTACGACGCGAACGGCAAGCGCACGAACACGCGGGAAGTGCGCATGCGTGCGTCGCTGGAAAAGAACCGGCAGCGCGTGATTGAAGAGCTGCTGAAAGTGAACCCGCTCTTCCGGCCGCCGGCCGACTACATGCGCCAGAAGCTCCAGCGCAAGATCTACATCCCGATCAAGGAGTTCCCGCAGTACAACTTCATTGGGCTGATCATTGGACCGCGTGGGAACACGCAGAAGCGCATGGAGAAGGAGTCAAACTGCAAGATTGCGATCCGTGGGAAAGGCTCGGTGAAAGAAGGCAGCAAGGGCAAAAAGAACACGGCTGACGAGAACGACGACCTGCATGTGCTCATCACGGGCGAGCGCGAAGAAGACCTCGAGCGCGCAGCGAAAGAGGTGCAGAACCTGCTCGTGCCCATGGATGACATGAAGAACCAGCACAAACAGCAGCAGCTGCGCGAACTCGCGCGGATCAACGGCACGCTCCGCGATGACGACTTTTGCCACATTTGTGGCGAGAAGGGCCACCGCCAGTGGGAGTGCCCGAACCGAGAGCGTGCGTGCTTGGCGATCTGGGATGGGAGAGAGAGGGATGGGCGAAGTGGGGTTGCTTGTGGTGGCGCACACATGACTGACGACACCTGTTGGCCGGGCCCCTTCCTTGCTTCTTTCTCTGTTGATGCTGCTTGTGTATACAGAGAACACGTTCCGAGCGCCAGGGATCAAGTGCGCGATCTGTGGTGACTCGAGCCACCCGACGCGCGACTGCGTGCAGAAGCGCAAGACGACGGCCGAGAGCGTGGCGATCGACGAAGAATACAACTCGTTCATGCAGCAGCTTGGCGAGAAGCCCGTGATCTCGACTGCGACGCGCGTGACGCCCGTGCTGCCGACTGCAGCGGCGTCTGCACCAGCGCCAGCGCCGTGGCTCCAGCCGCCAAAGATGTCGGCGGCAGTCGGGACGCAGCCGTGGATGCTCAAGCAATCCGTGGGGGCTCCTGGGACCGCGTCCGCGCCTCCTGGGATGAATGGGTCGGTAGCGCTTGGGTCGACGCCAGCGACAGCGTATCCTCCGCCAGTGGCGCCTGGTGCTATGTACGGCGGCGGCTACGGTGCAGCGCAGACGCAAGGGGCATGGGGAGGGGGCCACCACCACCACCATCAGCAGTGGGGAGCCGCCGATTATTACTACGGAGCAGCGAGCGCCGGAGCGGTCGACTACCAGCAGCAGCAGCATGGGCAGTACGGTGCTTCCACTGCCGCAGCTCCGAGTTCAGCGTACGGTCACTACGGCCCGACGACTGGCGCGGCTGCTGGCGCCGGAGCAGTTCCAACAGTGCCGGCGACGGCGGCAGCGGCGAACGGCTCTGCTGCCGGCTACTACCAGTACCCGCAGCAGCAATACTACTCGAGCGAGCCTCAGCAGTAGTGGACGACAGACAGACGCAAGGAAGACAGGAGCAGCCACCACTAGCACCAGCAGACAATACAGCGCTTTGCACGGCACGAGACCTGGTCGCTTAACTCTTGACAAGGTGTACCTAACGTTAGAGATGTGTATGTGCATCTCACTCCAGTGTAGAACGCAGCAGCACGGCTAGGAGGAGGCAGGCAGGCACGACGAACGACACTCTCGACTGTGGACGAGAGAACGAGCTGGGAAGATGATCGATGAGCACCCAGTCAGCAAGCGTCGAGCTGGTCAGATCGCCCAGCCCCGCAGCGAAGCACGTGAGGGCTCGCAGCTGCTGGTATACTGCGTCACCGAAGCGCCAGTCAGTGAGTTTGGGAATCTGGAAAAAGGGACAACAGTCTCTGTCTCCGCTTCGCCGAGCGCCAATCGAAGCGATCGAAGTAGCCTGCTGGCGCCGTGCGGTGGCTGCGATGATCCCTTCCCACTGACGCATGTTGTGCTTTGCATGCTCGAGAGCGACGCGAGAGTCTGGGAGCAGCTGTGCGAGGAGCGCAAACGTCGGGAGGATGGCGCAGGAGATGAACTGGATCTGAGAACCACACGTAGCAGGCGCAAGTATCGTGCCACGCAAGAGTGAGACGGCCGCTACTCGAGGAGAAGAACGCACCCAGAGGTGGACGAGAGAAAGAGAAAGCGCGACTTACCTGGAGCTTGGGCACACACGTCGTCTCAGCGTCGCAGTTCGGCGAAACAGGAAGACTTAGGCGCTTCTCGGTCTCCCCCTGCTCGAAGAACTCCATCATAATGAGCTCTGTCCAGCGCTGGGCGATGCGGAACGGCTTGGTGGCGTTGCTGAGATCGGCGCAGTGGAGCAGGAACGAGCCGACTTGCAGCCGGTGGTGGACTCCGCGTTGGCACAAGGGTGTGGGACTCTGCTCGGTGATGATGGTTTGGACGCCCTGTAGCATACGCTCGTGCTGTGCAGCGTCTGTGCCGAGTATGCTGGTTACCAGGAGCTGCTGGGCTCGCGTCCTCTGCTGCAGTGGGCATTCGCACAGCGCTATCAGACACTAGGGTTTCGACACACTAGCCACTCATAAGGCACAGGCTAGCTTCCTTACATTGGCCGCCAAGTTGCGTAGGATGCCGTGCTGCTCGACCAGCGCCATCGTTTTCGCAGCATGCATCGTTTCTAGAACGCTCGTGTCGCCGTACGTAGTCACGAGTGGATGATTCGTGCGTACGACGAAGTGGTTGCTGACTCCCGGGTGCGCAATGTCGTGGCCGATGGCTGCGAGGAGCAGAACGACTTGCTCGAGCGCAGTCAGCAGTTGGCGGTCGCCAGCGAAGCCGAAGATTGAGAAGAGCGTCTGCGTCACGTCGAATGCGTGGCTGAAGTTGTGGTAGTGCCTGTCAGAGAGTCACAGGTTGTGAGCCCAGGTGAGTGGCGACAGAGCATACGGGTGCGTGTGGAGCAACTGTAGTCCCTACCTCGTGAACTGGAGCCCAGCGCCGTGCGTGTAGCCATCGTGGACACTCGTGAGCAGTGCGGTTAGTTCGAGTGTTGTCGTGTTGAGCAGCTCTCGAGCGTGCAGGTGATCAAACATCACGAGCAAATGGCGGAGCTGGTCGTCGAAGTTGACGACTGCGCCACTGTTGAAGTCCCATCGGAGCAGCGTGGACACCGGCACTGATCGCGGCAATATTTTGCTCCTCTCTAAGCTGCAAAGGTGCTTAACGTGGCTCGAACAGCGTGCGTGCGATCGTGTCTGTAGGCTCTCGTCTGTTGTTCTGTGACTTTGTTTATCAGAGTGGACGACGATGTTGACGACTCTGGATTTCGACATTGCCGCTGCTGGTGGTGGTGGTAATGGAACTATTGAACTGCTTGAACAACTTGATGTTGCTGGATGTGCTGGCGTCGAAATGCAAAATGGCCGACGAGAGAAGCTGGCGAGTGCGCTGCTCATTAACGTGGCGCCGCAGCTGGTCGACTCAGCAGTCTGCTCGGCTTGGCTTGGCACTCATTCAATTGGTGTTCATGGTCGAGCAAACCGTGGACTGAAGAAGAGGCAACCAATCGCACCCACACAGCCAGTCGCTGACGCACACCAGCTCTGGACGCATGCTACGTGTATTCGGAGCTAGCTTCGCGCCGCATGCGAGTCATCCCACGGTGCGAGTGCGCACCAACAGCAACAGCAGGTGTCGATTCGGGTCGCCTCGTTTCGCGTGCTTGCTACTTTACGTGTCAAACCTTCGACGCGGAGAAGAAGCGCTCTTGGTGGCCCAGCAACTCGTGCAGCTCCTGTAGCGAGTGCAACGACAAAATAACACAAGGATAAGAAAGTGCGGTGCCGGCTCGCGGCACCTCGTAGACCCACCCACCTGCTCGTGCTGCGGAGTGTTCGAGAAGTACGCCTCCAGCTTCTGGCGCAGCAGCGGAAGCGACGGCTGCTCGACGCAGCTCTTCACGTTTAGCAGCGAGTCGAAGAGTTCGCTCCATAAGGTGACGTCCCAGTACCGCTTGAATGTCTTCTTGATTCCCCAGCGCTTCGCTCCACAGCGGGTTTGCTGGCATACGACGTCCATGTAGTCGCCGAAGAGCATGCAGTGTGCGGTGGCGCAGATCCCAAACGTGTCGATCTGCTTCGTCCACGGCTTGTTCGAGATCATCTCGGTCGTCTGGAAGCCTTTCGTGTGGCAGTCGCCGATGAACGTCGTGCCCTGTGGGAAGAACGCGAGGTCGATCGCTCGTCCAAAGTCGATCAGCGAGAGATCGCCAGTCTGGTATCGAAACCTCGCCTTTTCCGGCTTGTTTGAGGAGCGAAGCACTGACGAGCTGCAGCCTGGCACGACGAGCCAGTTGTCGGGCTTCAGGTCTCCGTGCAGTACTTGTGCTTCGTGGAGGATCTCGATGGAAGACACCATCTTGATCGTGTAGTAGACAGCCAGGTGCTCAGGGAAGGGTTTACCAAGCTGACCAGAGCGCAACCGATCGCAGCGTGAGGTTTCTTCTGCGCCAACACACGCACGAGCAGACCTGGCACACGCGCACATGTGTGTATGTAGGTTTACATGTAGACAGCACCTTCTTGTAGCAGTTCAAGAGATCGTGGAGCGTGCCGTTAGGACTCTTTTCCATAAAGAGCATCGACCCGTCCTGGCAAGTCAAAGGTGCAGGTCAGCATGACGGACCACCAATGTAGCAGCAACAGCAAAGAGACAAACAAGACTAAGAAAGAGCACACTCACCTGGAAGATGTCGAGTCGGTGGAAGATCGCGATAGGCGCGCATTCCTTCGTCAAGTCAGCACCACTGCACTCGACACGAGTCTTGATCTGGTTGGCGATGTAGAACTCCCACTGCAGATTGCTTCGATGTTTTTCGTACTGCACACAAGTGTGAGCCATCCGAGCTAAACCCACGTGTCAACGATAGCATTGCGTGCATACGCACATACACACGCACTGACCTTCAATGCCATGCTCGAAGCCTGTTCGAGGTCGCAATCCATGGTCTTCGACGTCACCGAGAAGACATGTGCGAACGCCCCAGATCCCAGATGTCCAGTGACCTCGGCTTCAAACGACGGATACAACTTCAACTTGACCGGCTTCTTCAGCTTGCGTCTCGGCGCGACCTGACACGGAAGAATTGGCAGCTTGCACGCATGAAAGCGGACGGCGTCCGATCGCTGCGCCAGGTACGTCCGGACGCGCTCGTTCTGGATCATAGCGCGACGATGCTCAAACTTGTACGGATCGAGCGACATCGCAGGCAAAACTTCCGTGTCGACAGTGGTCGACTTGCTCGTCTGCGCGATAATCTTCCGCTTCTTCATCGTTGGCAGATCCGACACTTTCGGCGCTCGATGCCTTCACACACAACTTCTCAGCGCTCCATGTGATACCAGACATCAACCACGACATCATTGACACGCATGTATGCATCACCACGCATCCACACTCGCACACTGATGCAGCTTTACAAGTACAGATATATTATCGAGCTGGCGTCACACCACAACCAGCGCCATTGCGGCAGGTGTGGCTGCTCCAAGAAAGCACACACCACGATACCTCTTAGGCGCGTCGGGCGTCACATTCCTCGCGATTGACTGGCGGCGGACTTTCTCCAGCGCTCTGTGAGGCGCGACGAGGTTTGGCAACAGATCACCGCACCAAAGCTCACGGAAAAAGCAAGGAGCGAGGTTACCTCCGGTCGTTCATCGTCGAGTCGCTCGCACCCGGCGCTCCGCCTTCGCCTTGTCGCAGCTGCATCAGCACGTCCTTGTTCGTAAGACGGACAGTTTTCAGTAAGTCCTCACGACTGCCCAACGGCTTCCGCTGTTGACCCTTCGCCTTCGAGTCGGTCGGTGAAATGGCCGCCATTTCGTCCGAGAAGATACTGAACGTCTGCTTCTCGACAGCCAAGCCTACACTCGCGCTCGATTCTTCGCGAACCGACTGCTCGTGCACGCTCGGCGCCACACTCTCCACGGAGTCGTCAAAGATGCTGAAGTGCAGTTTCCTCTCCACTGGGTCCTCTTCTCGGATATCCCACACCTTCGCATGCTGCGCACGCTCGGGGCTACAGAACATGTCGTTCACTTCCGACATCGCCACGCGCGTGTTAATCGTCATGTCTTCTTGAGCTGCATGGTCGAGCGCCGCCATCGCCGCCTTTGACACGACCGATCGACGCGGGGACGGCTTCTTTGTCGTTGTCGCGAAGCTGAGTCTGCGGGAGATTGCATCGAAGCCGATCGATGTATTCGTCGCCGCATTCGACTCCAAGAACGAGTTCACCAGTGGCTGGGCAATCAGCTGCGCGGCCAAGAAGCGGTTCTGAGAAGGCGCCACAGCAGTAGCTGCAACTGGAGCGCGTCGCTTGGCGCGTGTGAGGAACGCCTGCGCTCGCACTTCTTCAAAAGACAGTACATCTCCGGTACTCGTTTTCAGCTTCTCCAGATCGTATCCGAGCCGCTCCGATCTTGGCTCCTTCACGGCCTGGGATCTCTTGCTCGCTCTCGGATTCTTGGCAGCTGCAGTCTTGGCGCTCTGCGATGCAAAGTTCTTGAGCGGCTTCTTTGCGAGCAGCTCCTCTTCTGTTGCTGCGCCTTCGATTCGCTGCCGGAGAGTACACGAGCGAGCTGTCAAACCCGCCTCGGACTTCGCAGCTTCCACTGCAGCGAACTCGTCATCAACAAAAACCTGCAGCGGCTGGGTCTCCGATTGGTCGCGCTCGGAGGCCGGTGAGGGTTCGGCGCTGTCTTGCGGCCGACCAGCGCGGGACAGCGACTCCTGGTTCCACTTGCCTGCCGCAACGTCATTCTCCTTGTTCTGGTGCCGAAGCGAGTCGAGCGTGCGCCAATCAGAACTGCTCTCAAAGAAATCAGCCTCGTGGCCGATGGGGTCCTCGTACACAGTAAATACCGGTTTGTGCGCGTTCGCCTTTTGCACGTTCTGCGCGCGCTCAAGCGCTTGCTGCTGGCGCTGGTTTGCGTCAACAAGCCCAGCAAATTCCGCACTATGCACCGACAGATTGTCAAGAGCAAAGCGCTGGTTTACCTCCTGACCACCACTGCCGGCGCCGTTCTCGTCGTTCATCTTTTGCCAGTGCCGAGTCATCCGCCGCTGGAACTCCTTGTATTTGCGCGCCAGCAGATCTTCCGGCTCAGCTTTTCTGTTCGGACGAAAAGCAACACCAACGATTCAGGATCATCTTCAGTAACGTGCATGAAGTCATCGACTGCTGAGGGAAGGAGCATAGCGTCGCGACGTACTTTTGCGTCGCCTTCAAGTACACCTTGTGCGCCTGCGCATAGTTTGCCGTGCTCTCAAGCACCCACGCCCAGCCGACGTAGAACAGCGATACGTGCTCCCCAATGCGGTTCTGGTACAGGTACTTGAAGATGTCTTTCGGGTTGCACACCAGATCCGCCTATGGGGTTGGTCCATCGGTCACCCCGACCACCAAGAGTGCCACGCACAATTCACACACCGAGTTCGTTCAGAACACGGCTGTCCGCATCCGTATCCACACACGCACGACCCTACAACAAGACCCTTCCAGCAGCACGTACGTATTGGATCCACACGCGGATGTAGCGGATGTCGTCCTTGTAGCGCGTGTTCTCCTTGAGCTCGCGCGTGCACTTCTCAAGCACCGCAAACTTCTTGCGCGTATCCTCCGGCATCTTTCCCTCGATCCAACGGATGTATTGCAGCCAGAGACTGAGCGGATCGTCGCCCGCGTATGCCTGGAGCTCCGTCTCAAGCTGTTGCGCCTGCTGTTCAAGCCGCAACTTCTCCTGGTACAAGTCCGCTGCTCGCAGCGCGCGATTCAGGTCCGGCACGTTACGGCCGCGCTTGAGTGGCATCACGTTCTCCTTCGACGACTCCCACTCGTACTCATAGCGACCGTTCGCGTCCGCGAACTTGCGCTTGCGCGCGAGCTGCTTTCCAGAGGGCGAGTCGGCGGCCGCGGGCGGCGGTGGCGCATGGGAGCGCACAGGGTCCATCACGGCACTCGAGAGGTGGGGATGGGTGTGGCGAATTCCGCACTGGGTAAGTTGAAGGGAAACCCGCGCGCTCTGCTCCAACTGCAGGCACTGGCAGCTGCTGCCTGTCTCGCTATGTATCGGGTCACAGCGCGGTGTGTTGCCTTGCGAGTTGGTGGTTGAAATTTTGAATTGTGCTTTTTACTGGGAAATCCAGGAAATAGTGACGTGTCATTCTTGCAAAAATACGCTTCTATTCAAGCAAAATGTCTTGTTTACTTCACTATCAAAAACATTGTGAGCCGCTGAAAATTCTTGTGGTTTTGCAGCGTTGACAAAAAAAGGCAGTGCTGTCCAGCTTGAAGTGAGTCGCAAGAATCGGTGGCAGGCATCGCAACCGCCGGCGCGACGTCGCCGCTGCTGCCACTTCGCCACTCGCCTCGCTTCGCGCACCTGTCGCCGTCGCTACTCTGTGAATTCTTCAACCGCATCTTATCCACACAATGAAGCTCGCCGGCGCTTTCACCGCACTCGTTACGCCGTTCACAGCCGATGGCAAGAACGTCGACTACGACAAGCTCCGCGAGATCGTCGAGTGGCAGATCCAGGAGGGCATCGACGGACTCGTGCCGGTGAGCGATTGCCCGCTAGCGCGCGTACACGATTCTATCCCCGTGAGTTATCTAACACGTTGTATGCTTTGTGGTGGCGCAGATGGGCACGACGGGCGAGAGCCCGACTGTGTCGCACGAGGAGCATGACAAGGTCATTGCCGAGGTCGTCAAGTATGTCAACGGTCGCGTGCCCGTGATCGCCGGCACGGGTTCGAACAGCACAGCCGAGGCGCTGCGCTTGACGCAGGCGGCCAAGGACGCTGGTGCCGACGCCTGCCTCGTCGTGTGCCCGTATTACAACAAGCCGACCCAGCGCGGACTGTACGAGCACTTCAAGGCGGTAGCCAGTGTTGGCTTGCCCGTCGTGCTCTACAACATTCCAGGCCGCACGGGCATCAACCTCGCTCCGCAGACCGTCGCTGAGCTCGCCAAGATTCCGGAGATCGTCGCGATCAAGGAGGCGACCGGGTCGCTCGACCAGGCGTCCGAGATCGCTGCGCTCTGCGACATTACGATCCTCTCTGGGGACGACAACTTGACGTTGCCAATGATGGCGATTGGTGCCACGGGCGTCATCAGCGTGCTCTCGAACGCCTGTACGTGCAACAGACGCGTCAGGGGCACTGTGGTGTCGTGACTGCAAGTGTGTGGCAAGCTAACGCTGTGTGGTTGCGCTCGTTTCTGCAGCTCCTGCCAAGGTGCTTGCTGTGACCAAGCCATCGCTTGCTGGCGACTACGCTGCTGCTCGCAAGGCGCACCTCGAGAACGTGCGTACAGCGCTCTCTCTCGTTCTCGTTCTCGCCCACTCGTCGTCTTGTCGGGTGTATTCTGCTGGCTCGCATGTGTGCTCACTCTGTTGAACTCGACGTGTGTGCGTGTGCAGATCTTCCTCGTCAAGGCGCTGTTCTCCGAGGCGAACCCGCAGCCAGTGAAGAAAGTGATGGAGCTGCTCGGCAAGTGCTCCAGTGCGGTGCGTGCGCCACTGACCGAGTGCGCGCCAGAGACTGTCGAGACGCTCAAGGGGCTGCTCAAGACCCACAACCTTCTGTAGGCGAGACGCTCTAGCGTGTATCAACAACACTCCTCTTTCTTGACTCGCTCTCTGCTCTGATTCATTGGGTTGGTAACCTCAGACATCCCGTAGTTCCACGGGGTGGTGGCAGTTGTGCTGGCGACCAACTGCAAGACGGGTACAGTAGTCGAAAGCGGAGCGACAGACAAATTGATAGACAGACGAGAGAGCCTGGACAGTGTATTCGTCAACACCAATCCTTTCACCACATAGAACAACGACAAGCAAACATACAGTGCGCCACTCGTCTACGTATCCCGGACACTCGAGACGTCCGAAGACACGCTCATGCCGCTGATCCGGCTCGACGACTCGCTGTAGCCGCCCAAGTACGAGTCGGCAGCACTTTCACGCGGCGACGGCGCGAACGCGTACGAGTCAGCAGCGCTCTCCCGTGCGTAGCCACCCGCGTACGAGTCAGCAGCGCTCTCCCGTGCGTAGCCGCCGGCGTACGAGTCAGCAGCACTCTCCCGTGCGTAGCCACCCGCGTACGAGTCAGCAGCGCTCTCACGTGGCGACGGCGCGAACGCGTACGAGTCGACCGACACTTCGGACGCCAGACGCGACTCACGTGGGCCCTCCGAGAGGTCGCTCAGTGCGCTCGCAGTGCTGAACCCGCGTGGCTTGGAAGCGATCGAGAAGTTGGACTGGTCGTCCGACTCGCGCTTCCAGTCGAACGAATTGCCGAGGTACTGGTCCTGCGTCGGCCGGCTCGCGTCGTCAAAGGTCGAGAGCGTGTCACTGTACGCCTCGCTGGCGAGGGACGAGACCTCGGACACGTCGCGCTGTTTGTTTGTCAGCTCTTCTGAGCTGATACTGAGCTCGGAGCCGCGTACGGACGCGTCGAACACGACGGGCGGACTCGAGGTCATCCTCCTGGGCGGCGCCGGGTCTTGGTGGCGCGACGACTGGTTCTCCATGTACTTGGCCGCCGCAAAGTCGCCGCTCTCGAGCATCCCGACGCTGTCGTTGTCGGGCGCGTCCGGCGCTTGGCGCTTCGCCGCCATCATCTTGGTCTCGGAGCGCCGACGCATGACGAACGCAAAGCCAATCACGCACGCAACAAAGCAGCCAGCGAGCACGCAGCCCAGCAGCACAGAGTTCGACGCGAAGAAGCCGGACGACGTCGACGTGTTCGCGTCCAAGCTGTTCGAGCCGCCAGCACTCGTAGACGGCGTGTCGGTCGACAAGAGGCCACCATCGCCGCCAGGCTTCACAGTTGCGACCACTGCAGGCGTGGTCGCCTTGGGGAACATCACGTTGTCTTCGATCGACGGGTTTGCTGTGGCGCCTGTGGCTACGCCTCCGTTCGCGCCACTTGGCGGCGGCGCGGAGGTCACGGCCGTCACTCCAGGTGTTGACGGGCCTGGTGTCGGTGCTGGCGTCGCTGCTGCCGGTGTGGGCGTGGGCGTAATCACGGCGTTCGCGTCCACGACCGTGACCTTCTCGAGCACAACGTACTCTGTGGCGCTGATTTTGAGCGACTCGTCGCCTGGGAGCACGAGCTTCCCGACAATGATAAAGTCGCCGACTTCATTGAACGTGAACTGGTTCGCACGCAGGTCTTTGCTGCCTCTCGCGTCGAACGGCCCGGATTCGGCGTTCGCAGGCCCAGTGGGCGCGCCGTCTACGACTGACCCGCAGTCTGTGCCGACCTTGCACGCTTTGAGCCACGACGCAGTGACGCTCTTGGGGATCTTCGTCCCTGCGTCCACTGAGCTCGGGAAGCGGTTGTTCGGCACACCCGCGTTCGCCTTTGCGGTCCACGTCACAGCGACTACAGCGCGCTGCTTCACGGTCGTCGCGGGCACGGTGAGTGCGACTGCGACGGGGCACTTGCCAGCGCTGTCAGCGGGCAGCTCGCCGAGCCCGAGCGCGCCGATATTGGCGCCGCCCTTTACGCCCTGACAGTACGTCGTGACGCCGTCGAGCGCGAAACCCTGTTCGATAGTTGCGCCGGCAGCGGTGGCCGCTGCAAACGCTGCGGCAAGTACGAGCACCTTGGCTGTCGTCGTCCGTGTTGTTGTTGCTGTTGTCATCGTGGCGCTACCTATACTGCCAACGTGTGCAGAGCGTGAGCGGGTATGTCTGTGTGCGTGCGCCGACGACTCGTGTGACCGATTGCCGATAACTTTTGTGAGCGGGTGCGCATTCGTCCAGCGATCGTGTAGGATGTAGGGGGACCCGCTTCATGACGGACGATGGCGGCAGCACCAGCATGCAGAATAGAGCTGGCTGCGGAAAAACATCGTGCAAAATGTCCGGTTTGGGATTCAATTGTGCGACATGCTTTGTATGCTCCATGTCGAATCGGTGGGGCTTTTCACACTGACCATCTGGACAAACGTAAAAAGCATGGCTTGCCGCTTGAACCGGCTTCCAATCTTGCAATCAGCACGAACTTGTTGAAAACGATCACCTTCACGAGACGACACACATCATGCAGCAACATGCAGCTTTGCTCCGTGTCTTGTTGCGTTCGACAAGCATCAACACATACACACCATAAGACCATTCTAGAAAAGATCGACGATCGATCTTTAAACGACGCATGCCCTGTCTGCTTGGACGGCCTCATGCGAAATGCTGCTCGAGCGACGCCTGCTCATCGATGCGGATCACGTACTCGTCGTCGTCCTCCGTGTCGTCACCCGCAGCTGCCTGTCCAAGCGTTCGTTCGCTCAGCGCCACTAGCAAGACACCCGTGTCCCCGACGACGTCGGTGGGCTTCTCCCACGTCGTCTCGCCCGTCGCCGCGTTCACATAATACGCGACGCCAGAGACGTCGTCAATGTACGCGCTCCACTGCGAGTCTGCGCTCTCCAAGGCGGTGTCTGCCTCCATAAACACTGGCGGTACCTCCCATGTACTCTCGCCTGTGTGTGCGTTGTAGTAGAACGTGTGCAGGCTCTCGGGGTCGGTGAACGCTTGCCACTCGCCTCGTGTCTCAGCAGTCGTCGAGCTCGTGTGCCGAAGTCGCCACTGTTCGGACGCGCCAGTGTCTGTGGAATGTACACCACTCGCTTCACGCTCGTCACTAGAGCTTGTCAACGTTGTTGCCGCTGCTATCGATGAGCCATGCGTTTGCTGAAGAGACACGAGTTTGGCCGCTGTGAACTCGAGTGGCGGTTCTGTTCTGCTGCTCTCATTGTCTGTTGCGGTCGGAGCGTACTCGCCTCGTTCGTGGTGGTAGTAGAACACGGTGCCACTCCCACGCTCGAGGTACTGGCTCCAGCCACCGAAGCTGTCTAGCAGCACCGGTTGTGGTTGTTGCTGTAGTTCTTGCTGGGTGGTGGTGTCGGAGGTCAGTGCCGGAGCATCGTCAGCAGTGCTGGCCTGGCTCTCATCGAGTAGATTCACTTCATCTGCTCGGTTGACTACCGACGCCGCGTCCTCTGGTGTTGTCCACTGCGAAACCTGCGTGTTGGGGTTGAAGTAGAAAGACTTGCTCGTTGCCACGTCGACGTATCGCTCCCAGTATCCGACTGGGTTCTTGGAAGCAGTTGTGTCCACTGAAAGCAGAAAACTGTTGTTCGCGGTCTGGAAGCTGCTGGGCTCATGCACCAGAGCGCGCTCGTTCAGTCCAGGTTCAGTGCCGTCGGGGTCGTCGAAAGCGAGTGCGGCGAGCGCCATGGACGCCGCTCGCGCTCGTATGATCGCGTCGGAGATTTCCAAAGTAGCGTGCGAGTCGCTGCTGGTGCAGGTAGTCGCTGGAACCACATCGACCTCCAACTCCTCTACTTCTTCTTGCCAAGCACTATCTAGCTCGGCAGCACCAGTCTTGCTGTCGATGACTAACGAGTCGAGCGTGGACGGGGACACGAGACCCAGGGCTTCCTGGTCCACGTCGGTCTCTGACAGATCACCGCCAGCTTCTCCGTGCTCACTGGCGCCAGTTTCGCAACCGGCTACCAAGAGCTCACAGTCAGCTTTCTTGATCGCAGGCTCACCGCAACCTCCTTCGGCGTTACGACAGTCGACCTCGTTCGTTGCCTTTGCTGAGGCTTTGGCGCCGTTGAGTAGCGACACCGTCTTTGCTTGTCGATCTTCCAATGCAGTGATGCTCGTTTCTCCGAACGCGGCTTCGGATCTCTTTTCGAAAGGATCTTCTTCTATCTGACGTTCGCGTGTGTCTGTGTCTAAAACGCTCGTATCACTCGGATCTGCGAGTAGCGTGCTGTCGTCTTTAGAGAGCACAACACCAGCGCCAAGTCCGCTCTCGGCTGTGAACGCATTCGTCTCCGTGCTTGCCATGGCATGCTCTTCTTCAGCTGGGAGTTGATCGACACTCGAAGCGGTCTCAAGAGCCGCTGTATCAGTTCTCACCGCAACCATCACGTGGACGTCAGTGTCTGAGCCGCCAACTTCGGACACCGTCGACACGGTGACTTGCGCGTTCTCGGCGGCATGAACGTCTGCATTCTGAACCGTTGCTTCTGTGGTATTCAGATCTGGCGTCTCGCTCAGAGGCGATACGAAAGCAGTCGCCGTCTCAGGAGACACCGTTTCATCAGCAGTCGACGCGCTAAGTGGAGTGAGGTTACTCATCGAGCTCTTCCTCGCCACAAGCCCGCCAGTAAGGTCGTTTGAGGCACATCGTGTCTTCTTCCGCATCTGGCGGTGGTGCTGACTCAGCATGAACCGCAACTCGTCTGTAAGGATCTGTCGCTGCACAGAGTGCCGGTACTGCCTCTGGATCTTCCTGGCAGCGTGGCGGCTCACTACTTCGTCTTCTTGCACAGAAGCGAACGCATCATTGGCGCCATCTCCAGATTCCTTGCGCTCATTTACTTTGGTAGTGTAGGAGTCTCCGGTTTCGTCGCCACGCACAAGTGTGCGGAGAGAGAGACGACCATTAGTGTCGAGATGTCGGCCAGAGATGTTCGAAGAGTCTGCGTCTGGAATGTCGGCCGGCAGCAAGCTCTCTCCGTTTATCTGGACGATCGGGTCCCCAGTCCTGTGCACATACATTGCGCCATCCAGTTCGGGAGTACCGCTTGGTGCGATTTGAACAGGCGACAGGAGTTGGAGTTCTCTTGGTCCCTGTTCTTGTCCCTCCTCGACTGTGCAGGCGGCAAAGTACTCCACACCCAACATTGTGAATGCGCATCCGTCATGCGAAGCTTCAGGATCACAACCATGCTCATCGCTGATATCCCCGTTTCTCTCGACAACTGGCGTGTCAAGAATAAGAGGATCAGCGGCACCTGCAACGACGTCTTCGCGACTGCCGTCAAACGTCAGACTCTTTGTCATGTCCATGTAGGTATCAGGCTTCTGGCCGCCGTCTATCTTGGAGCGCTTCACAGGGTTGTGCAGCACGCCTGTCTCGGGGATGGAGGAGAGCGCCGTCATGTCGTCTTCGCCAGCATCATTGCTGCGTTTGCTGGTGCCAATCCCCTCGCCAACATTGGCTTGAATGCGAGGAGAGTCCAAGTCCGATCTACTCGATGCTTCTATACAGGAACCGCTGCCGAGAGCTCGACTGGTGGTGTCTACGCACCTTCGGCCATGCGCATCCGAAGTATCAGGTCGGGTTTCTCCAACATGTGTGATATCTGCGATGTCCAGCAGAACCTTGTCGAGAGACGAAGTCGGAGACTCTGCTCGGTCAGCTGCCTCAACCACGATCATGTGGCTATCGGTACGCGCTCGCGACTTGTTTTGCTGGTCCTGGTCCTGATCCATTATCTCTTGGTCTGGCGTTTCGAGCTTTGCGAATGCGCTTTCTGGCCCTGTGAACTCGGACGAAGCTGCGAGAAGCTGGAGAGTGTCAGCTCCTTCACGATCGACGAGTTCAGAAGCCACGTTGGTGACCTCCTCGACTTGAAGAGGAGCAGTTGACCTCGTTTGGTCGGTGCATATCACGTCTTCACTCCCGACGCTCAAACGTTTGTCGATGCGGACGATCACGGAAGAATCAGCGACTGAGTCGACGAAGTCCTTGGCTAGCGCTGACGCACAAAGCTGGTTGACTTGACCCACATCTTCGGTCGTCGTAGGTTTTCTTGAGTCGCTGGCATTATCTGCATCTTGAGTGCAGGCCACAGGAGTGTCGACTTCGGGTGCGCTGACTGCTTCATTCTCTACGTTCTCGTCGTCGTCGTCAACCACTGGACTCACGGGAGGGACTGGCGTTTCGCACTTTCGTGGCAAGCACCCAGGGTCTCCACCGTTCTCATTGTCGCCGCATGCTGGGCGTTCTGACAGCGCGAACGCTAAGGAGCAGTTGCTGTGCTCTCTCGAGTCCGCTTTTGCTTCTTCATATCGTGGTCGTAACGCACACGCGACGCCAACTCCGTCGCCAGTATCGATCCGAGGAGTCTTGCTGCTCACTGATGGTAGTGCCGCTGACAGTGAAGCTGCCAATGACGACATCTGAGCGACCACGTTGTCGTCCATGATTGCTACTCTGGGACTGCGACTCGAGCCCTCGTGGTGCTCCGTCGTCGGCGCTCGGGTCCATTCGTCGGTGTCCGTCTTGTCGAATCCGCTCTCATCAACCTGAAGCACTGGCTCGCATAGCTGTAGTTGGTCGCTCTCTTGACGCTGACTGTCGATATGTGCAAACACTCTATCGTTCTCCTCAGTGTCACCACCGCAGGAGACTGAAACACTGGCGTCTCCAGCACTGGTATCGTCCAGCATTGCCAACCGAAAGACGCTCAGCTGTGCGGACATCTGAGCTTGTTCATCGAAGGAGCTGAGAGGTGATGTTTCTTGCGCCGATTGCTCCGGCGAGACTGTTGATTTGGCTGCAAGAGGTAGAATTCCTTCATCAGCGTCTCGACCGAGGTGGCGAGTGCCGGTCAGCAGTGCGAAGTCACCTTCATGAACGACTTCTCCAGCACACACCTCCCCATTCAGGCGTTCAAGCACTCCCATCTCTGTCATCCGGATCTCGATCCGCTCTGGAGTGTTTTCTTGAGCGGTCCGATCACTGCAGCTGGTTGTACACGTGTTTTCACCATCCGACTCAGTAGGAGACGCCAATGAACTGTTGTTCGCCCATGGTTGATCTTCGAGATCGGTCGAAATCGGGGTATACACAATCGACGCGGAGAGTTGCAGGACGCAGCAGGGAGCGTTTCGTGCTGTGTCAGCCGTTGACTGTGCTGACTGCCCTGAGTAGCTTGCTCGCGTCAGGGCTTCTGGCGCTGCACCAGTGGACGAACGTATCGATTCTTCAGTCGCACACACCAAGTGTGGTACTGACAGTTCTGGTAGCTGCTCCGGTTCACTCCTTCCGTCCGAGCCAGTGTGATCAAGGCGATGCACGGATGACTCCACGGCCACGTACAGATCTGGTTCTCGAACGGCCCGATCTTGCTGATTTCTCGAAGTCTTGTCCGCGATTGCAACATGAGCCAACGGACGATTGCGCTCGCGTGGTTGGTTTCCACACACGTCCGCCGTCGTCGACGAAGTTTGACCCGAGCTCATTCCATAGACAGCTCCATCCCGGTGGGCGGCTTCGTTCTTGCTGAGCAGCCGTCCCATCACTCGGTCCGCCGCGGTCTTAGTTGCTGGTGTCCGGATGCTCTTGGATCTGGGAGGGCGAGCTGCAGCGCGATACGCAGAGACGAACGGCGTGTCTTCGCCCAGCTGGTTCTGTATCGCACTGTGAGTGTCTTGACGACTCGCGCGTTGAGTCGGTGCACCAGTCCAACGGTTGTCGGCGCTCGTAAGCTCCAGCACAGCCGGGATCTCCACAGACAGTACTGGCTTCGATTCACTTCCATCGTGGCGCTTGATCCTCGCCATCTGAAGCCCACTACCTCGAGGAACGTCTGGCCGCCCCGGTCCGCGCTTCGCATTCCGCTTCGCAACACTCGCCAGCGGTGGCGTGTGCAGCGTGCTTCCCTTACGCTCGTGCTTGGTGCTTGTATTGGCCTTCTTCAGTGTCGAGTGCGCTCCTGGCGTATGCTTCCCGTGATGCGACACAGCTCGCACTCGCTCTCGCTTGAAGAAGACGCTTTGGAGCAAGTCGTACGTCTCGTGCTCGAGTCGGATCAGGTTCTGCTGCTGGAACGACGGGCTGCGAACGAGCATCTCGGTCCACTTGGAGTCCTTCATCTCGGACGGAATCCACGACGACGGAGAGAGAGCACGTTGATCTGCAGCCGCGTGGCTCGCGCTCTGTGGCCGCCGTGAGAGCTTCGCAGAGTGCGGACGCGTCCGGCTAGCGCACTCAACGGCTCTATCGCCGACAGTGTCGTTGCCATGACCGCTGGCGAGACGTGTGGTCGCAGATTGGGGGCGAACTCTCGGCTGCTTCGTTCTCTGCGTAGCGTGGAGGGCGTCGTCGTGCCCAACACCACGCTGTCGTGAACCGCTGTCTTTGTCGGACGCACATGCCCGACTAAGCCACGTCGGCGCGGCTGCGGTCGCGTACACGTCGTCGGCCTCGAACTCGCGCACGACCTCGTGCTGCTCCCACCTCTGCGCGACCTGCTGAGCGCTTCGCCACCGGACTTCTGAGTCGCTCGCGGCGTCCGCGAGTCTGTCGTGCGATCCTTCGTGCCGCCATTGCGACATGAAGTCTCGAACTGCGTCGCCCATGCTGGTCGCTGTCTCGGCATTCCGCCAGTTCGAGCACGAGTGAGGGAGTCAGTGGTCTATTTTCTATTCGTAGGCTCCAGTGCACCACTGTTGCCGTGTGTCTGTTGTGTATGGAAGCTCACGTGTTGAATGATAAGCACGTAGATGATCTTGTGTATGATGGATGCTTCTAGCTACTACTCGACGCGACTGAACTCGGTCGTGTTGGTGCTCGGGCGGTAGAGCACAAAGGAGAAGTCGACAAAGAACGGACCGGGGTGGAACACCGCGACCGACGAGTACCCGAGCTGGAACTGCTCTGTCGAGTCGCCGAGCATAAGCTAGGGGGGAGGCAACAGGAACCGCCAGTCAGTTAGTCAGTATGCCAATCAGCTGTAGGGAATCACAAGACCGTCGTGACGACGCACCACGTCTGGTAGTGGGAAGAGCTGGAGCGACGAGTCGAACGCCCAGTTGATCGGACACACCATGAGCGGGAGCGGCGCCAAGTGTGCCTGGTCGATGATCGTCTTCACGATCTGTGGAGTGGAATGTGAAGGTGAACGTACACCACACAAGACGTCAGTCGGTCGGAGCACTGTAGTTGAGACAAATCACTCTCCACCACGCGAACGACGCACGTGTTTCGAGACGTCGCCTTGCGACGAGCTCTGTCCCCGTGAGTGTGCCGATACACCGTCGTCCACCTCAATGTCCTCTGCGTCGCCGTCGTCCATCTCAATGTGTTCGTCCGAAGCGACAGGTAGCAACGCATGACGCTGCATCTTCTGGTGCATGTCTCCTCGGAACACCACAATGTCTTGTGTGTAGTATCGGATTCTTTCGTCGGCATTCATTCGGATGGGAGGAGGAAGCAGTGAGCAAAGAACGCGTACAAGAAGCACCCGACCCGACAACGACGCATAGTGTACAGTGAACCAACCTCCTACGACTCTACCTGCAGGGGTTTGTCGTACAAATGACGTTCGGGACTCGACGCTGCAGATCCTGCGTACACAGACTCGGCAACTGGCGCCAGGCGTGAATCGCCAGTCAGTTCAGCGGTCCCGTACCAACAACCCCCCCCCTCCCACACACAGAACGCACTGGATGGCGCGGCAGCGCTCGTGAAGACCCGGGATCGTTCGGACCCGGGACGAGCACGAACTTGGAGAACTCGGCCAGCCGCGGGTACTTGAGGATCAAGGTCGCGAGCTCGTCGAGGTACTCTTTAAAGTCTTGGAGCGAGTTCGAGCCGGCCCCGCCACCGACGGAGCCGGATAGGAAGTCGCCCATGAGCACAAACAGCGACGGGAGCACGCTCTCGAAACCTTGGAAGAGAATGTCGAGGTGTTTCATCACCTGCGGGTCGTCCAGGTGCACGTCCGAGAGCACAATGAACGTCGCGTGGTGGTCGCTGGTTTCGAGCTCTCGGATCTGGTCGAGCTGCTGGGCCGAGACCTCGACACCGAGCGGGTCAATGCCGCCAAGGATCGCGAGCGACTGCGCCTTCGGTTCCGGAGGCGGGAACCCCATCGACTGTTGGTGGACGGAAAGGGAGGGACAGGACAGACCACCACAAGCTCAGCAGACTGAACTCACGAGCCACCACCGCCGTTCGCTGTATAGTATCCCACTGAGAGAGGACTGGACGTACGTGGACGTGGAGCACGTCGTCGATCACCTCGCCTTCCACGAGCACAATGCAGTTGACTGTGAACAAGCCGTTCGTGTACGTCTGCAAGCGTATCAGCAGCAGCATCGTATGCGTAAGAGAGTCAGTCAGCTCCACGCGCGTCACCTACAGAAGCTGGACGCACGTACCGCGTGTGTGAGGTCGACGTAGATCCGCGACGTCAGGTCCTCCAAGTACGTCCGCTTGCGCTCGTCCTGGCCGAGCATCCCAATCACGCGCTTGACGCCCGTGACGCCGAGCAGCGACTCGATCCGCGAGAGCTCAATGTACTCGGCCGAGTTGGACACTGCGACTGCAGGTGGCGCAAACATCTTGTTGCGCTTCACGCGCTGCTCTACCGCGATGAACCTGGGCAGTGATAGAGGCGCACAACAGTAGTGAGAGGCGTGTGTGTCAGGACGAGAGAGAGAGAGAGAGAGAGAGAGAGGGCGCACCCAACATGTGTAGTTTACCGGTCACGGAGGAGGTTGAGGCGGTCGACTGCGCTGCCGTGGATCCGGCGCTGTGAGTCCGCTTTGAGCTCGAACGAGTTCGTGTGCGTGCTAAAGTGCAGCTTTGGGGTCTCGAATGCGCCAAAGACCTGGATCGTCTCGAACTGGTTCTCGCTCGAGACTGCAAGGAGCGTGTCGAGTGCGCTCTCGAGCGCCTCGAGCGTCACGACCGACGTCGACACTGGCACGAGTGATAGCAGCAGCAACCGCAGTACCAGTCGACGTCAGCAGCCACGGCCGTGTAGATTTCTATAGCGCATATATACACACGCACTTTTGCTCTTGTCGATGCTGTTCTTGAGCGCGTAGAGCACGTCATCAAGCGCCAGCGAAGGTTCACTGTTGAGCAAGCGAGCGGATGCGTGTGAGCAGTCGGCGATTGCTGGGAAGCTGACAGCGGATGATGACGGCGACAATGTAGAGAGCAACAGCAAGAAACGCACTTGGTGAGCTCCTCTGTGAGCCGCGCGAGCGCATCTGCGTGCAGCGAGAGCCCCTGGAGCTTGCAGGCTCGGAAGATGCGCTTGGACGCCATTGCAGGCAATGTTGCTGACAACGAAATTGATGCTCGTCCTGGTGGTGACTGTACGTTATCGGACTTTATGCGACTGACGCGGTACTTGCGTGACCATTTACCGCAGCAGTTCTGGAAAAGTGACGGCACTATTTGAAGCTCCGTTCATGACTCTCAGTGACACACATGACATCGAGTCTCGATTCCGGAGTCACCATTGCTTCGCAATTCTTCGTGGACACCTCGCTGCCAGCAACGCAACACTGTGAACATGGCTGACGCCACTGCGGATGCGCCAGCGCCGCTCCCGCCACCGCCTCCTTCTAAAGCGCAGCGCAAGCAGCAAGAGCGTGTGGAGCGGAGCCTCGCGTTCCTCCACTGCGTCGAGCGCGTCGTTGTCACAGGCGTCACGTTCCGAGACGAGCACGAGCAGCTCCAGTTTCGTGTCGTCATCAAGAACAGTAGTGAGCACGAAGCAGCGCTGTCTGCGAGAGCTGCACGCAAGAACGCCAAGTCCGCACAGCCGACAGTGACGTACAACACAGCGAAGGCGCTGTCGACACTACGCGGCGTGCACTCGGCGGTGCACCAGTGGACGTCAAAGCACCCAGAGACGGCCGGGCTCGACGGCTCGCCGCAGTGTGCGTACTGCCGCCAGTTCGCATCGACTGCTGCGTTGCAGCTCTGGAAATGGGACGAGCCAGACACAGTAAGCACGAGTCCAGGACTCACAGTCGTTGTGAGCACCAGTGCACAAGCGACCACGCGACTGCGTCGAGTCGAAGCGTGTCTGAACGGGTACCTCGTGAGCGCGCGTCGTACAGCGCTTGTGGCGGACCCCTCAGTGCAGAGCGAGTGCCACGGGTGCACGTCCATCCCGGTGCTCGTCGCGAGCTTCCTGCAGAACGAAGAGTTCACGTCCACGCCCACGACCGTCGTGCTCTCAGTGTGCTCCGTCATGTGACCACGCAGGAATGGCGAGGTGAGGGTCTATTCCAGCTGCAGTGGGAGAACTTGTGTGCGTGTGGCTGCACGTCCTCTCTCATCCTCTCTCTCTCTTGACTCGTGAAGCTCGCGAACGCGTCTAGTTCGCCTGGTTCCCGCCCTGGCCGAGTCCGAGGACGTAGCTCATGTTCTGCGCATCACGCAGCGCCGTCGCGTCGCCGAGGGACTCAAAGACCCGCGAGTAGGCGCTCCACACTTGCGCACTCTGCGACCGGATACTCAGCCTGTGGGAAGGAAGCAAGCGGCGGACCAGACAAGGACGGCTCGTGAGTCCACTGAGCGAGTGTGTGGGTGAGTAATCCACAGTGAGAGCTTCGTCACCTTTCGTTCAGCAAGAGCCTGGCGAGCGTCAAGTCTTCGCATCGACTCGCACTGTCAGGCAACGAACGTCAGCTACCGGCTCAGCACGTTCGCATCCCCCACCCACCAGTGTCCCGTGTCCTCTCCCAGCCACCGAGTCGCACAAGGCCCACCCATTACTCACCTTTCCACGAGCAGCAAGTCTACGAGCTCGTGCTGCACTGCAGTGCCTCCGAGGACGCGGACGTTGCCCCGAGCCGCCAGGAGGAGCTGCGTCGCGTCCTCGTACCGGCCCTGCGAGTACGCCGTGAAGCCGTCGCGAACACCGTCGAACGTAGCGACAAACTCGTCTGTCCAGCCAATCAATCACAGTGACAGCGGCACCAACAACAACCTACGTCAGCTTCCAGTGCCTCCCGCCATTAGCATTCATTGGACACAAGCACTCCTGACCTGACGACCGGCCAAAGCTGAACTGGATCGGAGTCGCGCCACTCAGCTTCGGCTCGAGCTGCTCCAGGTTCACTGGCGCCTCTCGTGCTCGCTGGATCTTGGATGGCACCTCGTTGAACGACGACAGGATGCTCTAATGGTTCACTCACACACACAAGTCGACGTAGTCGTCAGCCTCCCCATCCAACAGCACCACTACCGTGGTTCGACAGCATGGACTGTGGCCACTTGGTTCGTCCCGAGCACGCACATGGCACATCAGCAGCGTGAACGGCGAGAAGACCACGCGCTGCTCCTGTTCGTCCACTACGAGCGCTGTCCAAGCGCCGTGCAGCTGCTCATGCAGCTCCTCAGCGTCCTGGCCTGCAAAGTGGAGACGCCAGAAGAGCTGTGTCGCATCGGCGACTGTGAGCGCTGCGTGCGGCTCGCTTAAGCGCGGCTGGAAGATGTGGACTTCGAGGAACTTGAGAATGCGGTCGTAGCGGCCGAGGTCGAGCAGAAAGAGAGCCCACTGGAAGTACAAGTGGCGCTCGAGCGGACCGCCGTTGTCAAACATGTCGCGGTACTGCAGCGCATAACTCGCGCCGTGGTTCGCGTTCCCGCGAGCCTCGAGCACGTGCAGCATCGTGTGGACTGGCCAGCATACACAGAGAGAGCACAAGGAGGAGGAGAAGGAACCACGTCAGGACGGCTTGGCTAGGTGGCTGCCTGGGCCTCGGGAGAGCCAGCCCATGTGTGCACATCAGCTGGACGTACACGCCCATCGGTCGTTCCCGTTCATCGAAAGCGCCTTCTCAGCGATGCTCTCGGCGGCGTCGAGCTTCCCGTCCATCTGGAGGCCGTACGCCTGCATGGACAGCAAGTGACTGAAGCCTTTGGTCGCCCCATTCCGTAGCGTCGTTCGCTGGGAGTAAGTGTGCTGTTCTTGGCTCGGATGGATGGATGGAAGCACGAGTAGGAGCTGAGCGAAGCGTACCTGCGTCGTTCGGCGACCAGAACGGCAGACGCCGCGTGATAGTGCCCAAGATGTTCTTGTAGTCGCTGCAAGGGCAGATCATACGAATGAACGGGTCAGTGGTGCCTCGAATGCACGCAAAGGTCTTCCAGATCGTACCCGAGGATCTGGTACAGGTCGAAACTGCAGCGAAGTGCCAACAAGTCGCGCGGGTCCTGCAGCAGGATCGTCTCGTAGACGACCGCTGCCTCTCGGTACCGGCCGCTCACCATCGCGTCCAGTGCCACGACGTGGAGCTTCTCCGTCAGCGGTGTGTCGGCTGCACCCGCGTTCAAGTTAATTCGCCTAGCGCCTGTTTGCGTATCGCTGACAAGAGGGCTGCACACAGGTGCACGCACCATTTGTCTGCACAATCGCCGATGCGACACTGACCTTCTCGGCGGCGTCAAGCGAGTCCTGGTGCACGGCCGGATTCAGACACTGGCTCGCACCGACCAGTACGTGGCCCATGAGGAACTGGTCGTCGTCCTCAAGCGTCTGCCAACACGCCAATAGCAGTGGGGTGACAGTTTGAGTCGTCTGACCAGGCCTCACATGGTGATCACAGACCACGTCCCTCTTGTTCGCACCTTGCGCAGCATGTGTTTCGGGTACGAGTTCATACCAACATACTATCATTCACCAGGACAAGTCCCCACCACGACACGCTAGTCAGCGAACAGCACGCGTCGGCCACGGTACAGAGGAAACGAGACGACCAACTCGAGACCTCGAGCAGCGCGAGGTCGAATGCATGGCGCTTGCTGGTGCCGGCGCCGAGCGACTGGTTGCGCGCGCCTTCGAACTCGCCGATGCCAAAGATCGCGCTGAGCAGCGACTGGCTCCGCGTCTGCTGCTTGGTAAGCGCCAGCGCCGCAGGGAGGCGTCGCGAGCGGAGCAGCACGGCCATGCGCACGTCACAGGCTGCTTTCGGGTGGTGATGACGGCCAAAATATGGCGATGCTTGTCAAACAGCGTCTGCACAGTAACAATATTTGAAACGAAGCGGACAAGACAGAGTCGACGTAAAAAGGTACTACTGTACATGTCTCTGAAGAGTGAAAAATATCTGAAAGGTATCCAGATCTGTGAACATTGACATTGCTTCAACACATCACAACTGTTCGCAGATACAGTATGTGAACATGCTAGGATGGATGCGCGTTCGACGCGGACGGGGACACGCTACTACGACTGGATGCGCTCGCTGCTTAAATACTACGCTTGGCAGTGGCGCTACTGGCCCGCGGGCCGGACATCTACTGTATCGGGACTGGGGGGTCGACGGACACGACACTACAGCCGCTGTAGTCAGTCGCCTGAAGTGCGCTGGTTCGTTCCTTCGCGAATGCATCGAGGCGACGACGTCGAGTGACGTAGAAGAGAAGAGAAGAGAAGGGGGAGAGCGTGTGCGAGGCGTCCGCCGGCTCACATGATGTGAAGGTTGGACCACGCTTGTAGTGACGGATCCACGACTTGGGCGTTCGGCTCGGGGATGCCTTCGAGCAGCTCGTCCCATGGGTACTGGTGCTGTTGTGGGTGCTGGTGGTGCTGTTGCTGTTGCTGCTGGTGGTGGTGGCTTGCTCCAGAGACCTCCGACGAGCTCTGGTAGCTTTCGCTAGACTGTGCGTGCGTCGCCATGCCACGGTACGGAACAGCACCGCTGTAGCCACCGCTTGGAGCCGTGTTCAGATGGTGGTGGGGGTGTCCATAGTGCTGTTCGTGGCCCACCCTCTCCATCTTCTCAGACTTGACCGCCGCGTACGAGGCGTAGCCGTCGCTTCGCGCGTACCCTGCGTAGTAGTGGTGGTCCGCTGCTGCTGGCGAGTACCCACGTGGCGGCGACGTCTTCCCGTACTCGTACGCAGTCACGACAGCCATTGGCGGCGCTGGCTGGACTTCAAACTGAGGCGGTTCCAAGTCACCGCTGCTACCCGAGAGTGTGCGGGGCATGCTCTCGGGCGTCCGCATCTTCTTCACTGGCTGGTGGTGCTGTTGCTGGTCTGATAGCTGCGAGTGCGCTGCACTGCTGCCGTACACTGCAGCAGAGTTCCACGGTGCGTTCTCGTTCATAGTACTACTACTGGTACTAGTACTCGGGAGCGGCATGGGCGAGATCGTTGGCGTGTTGGCTGGCGACCGGTTCCACGAGAGGAGCTCGTCGAACTGGCCGTTGCGGATCATCACGAGCGCGGCTTTCTTCTTCTTCGAGTCCGAGACGTCGAGACCGCGCACCGGCTGTCCAATGAGCACTGCGAGTTTGACAAAGTTCACGACCCAGAACTGCTGGACCGCGTGGCGCAGGTCGAGCGCCTCGACGTGCGCGCCGTCGTCCGTGTTGTTCTCGCGCCGGAACTGCTCGACGAGCTCGTGGCGGAAGACCGCTTCGAGCCGCGAGAACTCTTTCTGGCGCTGCACGTGGTCTGCGCGCTCGAACGCCATGGCGGCTTCGCCTTTCCCCGGCTTCGTGACACGGAACGTGCGCTTCCCAAGCGCGTTCTTTTGAAACTTCTTCGACAGCCGCATCGTTGAGCAGTTGAGCAGCTTCGCGAGCACGAGCCGCACGGGCGTGCCGTTCGCGAGTGGGAATGCGCTCCGGTCGAACTCGGTCAGGATACAGTCAATGAACTTCTCTTCTGGTCGCGTCCACTTACCGCTGCGTGTATCAATCTGCGCGTTCATGTCGATACGGAGGACGCCAATGTGGGGCATCGCAGTGTCGCACACGGGGCACGCCGCGAGCGGCCACACATGCACGCACCGCGAGTGGAACACGTGGCCGCACGGCGGAGCGAAGAGCACGGGGTCGGCGTGGTAGCACAGCTCGCAGAGCTTCTCTTGCGCCGCAAACGCTGTCGCTGCTGACGACATTGGCGCCATGGATAGGCTCGCGGACGGGCTGGGGGTCTTGCGCTTGAGCGACATGGCGGTCGGCGCGTACTGCGGCGGTGGCGGTAGCTGGTGCGGGTGCTGGCGGGCGAGAGGTGGTGGTGGTGGTGGTGCGTAGTATGCGTGCTGAGCGTACGGCAGCGAGTAGTACCCGGCTTCGCTGTACGCATCCGCAGCACCAGCGCTCTCACTCGCGGGATGATGGTGGTGGTAGTCGTAATTGTGGTGGTCCATCGTGCTGCTGGAGGTGGAGGCGTACTGGTGGTGGGCAGTCGCAGCAGGAGCGTGGAGTGGGTGGTGGTCGAGCATGGCTCCAGACGGCTGCTCGTTCGGTCCAGGATGCATGCGAGTTGGTTGTGGTGATAGCAGACGCTAGTGAAGGCTAGGAGGGTGGGTATGGGGTGGAAGCTGCGAACGAACGAACGAACGCGGTGACCTCGGCAGCGGCGATCTTTTCAGCAAATGGCAGTCCTCAAGGAAATCGCAGACGCGTTCAAGGAAGTGCTCGTCGTTCGCTCACTCTTGTGACGCGAGGTCCCAGCGCAACGCGCGTCGGAAGGAACTGAAGACCGTGGCGCAGCAAGAGCGGCAATGACATGATGAATGACTGGAGAGGCAACCTGGAACTGGCTGCGTCGCTTGTTCTGGTTTGGTTAGAGATCAAGCCAACTCGATCTGCGACATGCCGCATTCCCAGCCGGTATTTTACCGCGGTTTTTGTTGCACAGGTGCGCAGAAAAAGAACGTGCGAGCGGACAACAGCACCGAACGAAATTATCCCGGCATTATTTCACGCCCGATTGCTGGGTTTGTATGCTGGCTTTCGCTTCGACGTTGTGTTCCCCACTTCACGCTGGCTAAGCTGTGTTCCCCCTTGACAGCCTTCCTCCCTCCCCCTTGCCTGTCCACGAAAGACTGGCGCGCGCTTGATCTCGAAGAGACCACGGCAAGCAAAGTCGCAAGCCCCAATGTGCACTTGCTGCAGCAAACGAGAAGCCAGTGTGTGAGTGTGTGCGTGTGTGTGTGCGTTTGTAAACGCGAAAGCCTTGCCAACCAACAACTGGCATCGGAGACCATCACGGCCACAGCGGCCAGTTTGGCCATCGAAACGATCGAATCGCGATGCTTTCCCTGCCTTCTTTCGCATGCAACTCGCCTTTTCGGTTGAGTGGGAGTGAGCGGGAGCATCTCCATGCTCAAACAGTACTGTATGCACCCTGCTCAATCGCGCGTGGTTGAGCACCACTGTCAAATGCGCATGGCTTCTACAGCGCGACTTTCTGAATGGGAACTCGTCCTTTCAAGTCAAAACTGGCGCTCGTGTCCGACTCAGCTCGCTCGTCCAACTCACGCAAAGATGCGGTTGTCATCCTCGCGCGAGTCTCGCTTGGTAAAGTCTGGTTGAGCCTCTCACCTACCCACCACCTACTGTGTTCGCTCCATTATCCACTCGGATGTGTGCTGCACAACAACTTGCAAGACGCTTGGAAGAAGCCAACAACCGCGAGCGAGCGCACACAACATGCAAAACAGAGAGCGCTTGCGCTTGGCTTGGTTTGCATCTGAGGCACGGAAACCAATCATCATCATGCTGGTTGGTGTGTGGCGGCAACAGCTGGCAAGAGCGATCCGCCGCCGTGTGCGCAAAGTGCAAGATTAGAGTAGCGCAAAAAGCTCGCGTGTTCGCTGTCGTCCTTGTTGTCGCGGAGGTTCAAGCGTGCACGCCAAGAGACAGCGCTGGCCAATCCAAACGTGCTGCTCTTCGATCGATCGGAGGCGCTGAGATCGTCAAGAGCGAGCGGCCCCGCGCGCTGCTTGATTGCCGAGATCTCGATTAATTTTCTTACTCCAAGGAGAGTGCCGCCAAAAAGAAGGACGGCAAATCTCCAGTCTGCGTGCAGGTCGGTCCGAACCAGTGCTTTGCGGAGGAGCAAGTCCTGCGTGCGCTCGGTATCGAGTCTCGACAACCAGCAGCAAATTTCTTTTGTGCCATCCCTCCGTCCAAACTGAGGATGCCAAATTCTGTGATGAAGATGAGGTAGGCGCCGTTTATGCACTATTACGATGCCAAATTGGTTGGCAGAATGGTTGGTGTCATTATTTGGTCAAAAATGCCTGAAAAAAAGAAGCTTGAAAATCGTATAGGCGAAAATTTACCAGATGGCGCGAAAGCGTGTTCGGGGACGGACTATCCAATACGATTAGCGATTTCGCTTGTGATTTTGTCAAGTGGACTGTTTCCCTCGATTATTTCAGCACTTATCACCAACCAAAGGCACCAAAGCACATGTGTTTGAGCCAGGAGAATTGAACCTGTTGAGCTCTGGTTGGCGGGTTGTCAGCCACTGCGCGTATGCCTGCACCGTGGCAAGGCCACGGCAAAGGCGTCCTTTGAACGCTCGAATGGCTTCGCGACACCAGATATTGTGGCCCGTACATGCTTCCGAGCAAGACTCGCACGAAAACCAAGGACAGTTTGCAGAGAATGCAACGTTCCAATCCGCATGGACGACAGCAGCGGCGACACGTGGACCACGCACACGCATCCACAAATAGACGCGAAGAGCGTGGGTGCGTGCGAGATCGAAGCGATTGCACTTGCAATCGCAACTTGCGGTTGTTCCTGGGACGTTTACAGCCAACCGAGGCGATCGCGAAAGGTGGACGGAAGTGAAGTGGTGCACTCCTTTGTCTGACTCGGCCCCGCTCACTTGGGCTTTGGAAGTCGCGTCGTGCTTCATTTCTCGCTTCGTTCCCCAGCTTTCAAGTGTCCTCAGGCGCCACACGCACGAGGACGTCGCCCCGAGATGTCGCCCCAGCATATAGAGCGCTTGAAAGTGCGGCGAAATATGCTGCTCTTGACTTACACTTGCTGCCACTTTGACTCATGCGGCTCATAGAACGCCTCATAGCTCAGACACACGCGCTTTTACGCTGGCAAAGAGAGCTGCCGCACTTGAATGCAACGTTGACTGCCGTACTCGAGCAGCATGAAGGTGACTGGCTCGTTCTGGCGTGCTGGTGGTGTCGGGTGTCATTTCGCCGCGAGAATCACTCTGTTTCGGCTTCAACTGCTTGAGATTGTATGTGCGACGGAAAAGTTTGATTTTGGAAGAAGAAACATCTGGACGAACGGTTCAAAAGCTCCACTGCTCGTCATCGCGCTGGTCATCGCGAGTGCAGCTGCTTGCCAACTCGCTAACAAAGTATCAGTGGCAGTTGCTACACGAACGCGGCACCCCGTAGCTCTCACAGCGAGTCGTGCTTCGACGATTTCGCTTCGCTTCGACAACTTCGAGACTTCCTGTCTTGTCTGGCGGTGCAACAGCACCAAGCGAACCCCTTCATTCGGCCAGATCACTCAAAAAGAATGGAAATCTTCCTTTGCCTCAAGATTATTTTCCAATCGAGGGATTGCCGTGACTTGCTGGTGCACTTTGTGCTCGACTTCGGGATCCGTTAGTGCTAGTGTGAGAACAAGGTGGAAGCTGGGTGGAAGCTAGGTTGGATATCAGCGTGTACTGAAAGGCGATGCGAAAGCTTGCAGTGTCTGCCTGTTGTTCAGGTCGTTGAAGCGAAGAGCTCGTGTAGGTGGAGATTGAGACAACTGGTGTGGTAAGAAGCGCATAGCCAGTCGACCACCAAGGACGACAACATTGACCTCACATGGCTTCCTCGAGTTCACCCGCGTTCACCCGCGTGCGTCGAATGTCAGGGTGTCCGCAGTGCATGAGCGCCTAGGCCCGAGGGTGACGCTGTTCGACAAGTAACTTTGTCACAAGTTACCAATCAGGACACTTTCACCATTGAGTATGACTAGCTTTTTACGCGTCTTTCAGCTCGTAAATAAAGGTTCCAATTCCTCTTTTTACGAAGATCGCACTTTGATGGTGATCACACACGCATTGTGAGATTCGCCCACTTGAAGCTCCCAAGATCCTCAGTGTCGCACCAACTCCCCCAGCTCCAGCAAGTACCATGAGCACCCCCGAGCCTATCACGTGCAAAGCCGCTGTGTGCTGGAACGCCAAGGAAGACTACGTCATCGAAGATGTGATCGTTGGACCGCCGCGCACAGGCGAGGTGCGCATCAAAATCCTCGCCACAGGCGTGTGCCACACGGACGAGTACACGCGCTCGGGCGCCGACCCGGAGGGCATCTTCCCGTGTATCATGGGACACGAGGGCGCGGGTGTGGTCGAGAGCGTGGGCCCAGACGTCACGAGCGTCAAGGTGGGCGACCACGTCATCCCGTGCTACACGCCGCAGTGCCGCAACTGCAAGTTCTGGTGCGTGAGAAGGAATGAGTGGTGCTGGCTGGTGCCAGCTGTCGAAAGTGGAGGGGCGAAGTGTTCGTTTGTGAGTGGGGAAGACACACGATGTATCTAACGTGAGTGCTTTATATGTTCCTGTGACTGGGTGGGCGAGCAGCAAGTCGTCGAAGACGAACCTCTGCTCGGTCATCCGCTCGACGCAGGGCAAGGGTCTGATGCCGGACGGCACGTCGCGCTTCACGTGCAAGCGCAACGGCGAGGTGCGTTCGTATTGTGTCGATGTAGCTCTGCTTGCGACTGGTGGCTGACGTGCAAAGGCTTATGATGATGATGTTACGACTGCGCGTCATTCGAGTAGACGCTCTTCCACTTCATGGGCACGTCGACATTCTCCGAGTACACTGTGCTGCCAGAGATCTCGGTCGCCAAGGTGAACGCTGCGGCGCCGCTGGACAAGGTCTGTCTGCTGGGCTGCGGCATCACAACGGGCTTTGGCGCTGCGCTGAACACGATGAAGGTCGAGAAAGACTCGACGGTCGCTGTGTTTGGGCTCGGCGCCGTCGGCCTCGCAGCCATCATGGGCTCGAAAGCCGCTGGTGCACGCCGCATCATCGGCGTGGATATTAACCCCAAGAAGTTTGCGATCGCGACTGAGTTTGGTGCGACCGAGTTCGTGAATCCAAACGACCACCCAGGCAAGCCGATCCAGCAAGTGCTGATCGACATGACAGAAGAGGACGGCTTTGGCGGTCTCGACTACACGTTCGAGTGCATTGGCCTCGCGAGCACGATGCGTGCAGCGATCGAGTGCTGCCACAAGGGCTGGGGCCAGTCGTGTATCATTGGTGTCGCAGCTTCGGGCGTTGAGATCACGACGCGGCCGTTCCAGCTCGTGACTGGCCGTCGCTGGGCGGGCAGCGCGTTTGGCGGCTACAAGAGCCGCGACGACGTGCCGGTGCTCGTGGAGCAGTACTTGAACAAGGAGCTCAAGGTGGACGAGTTCATCACGCACAAGTTCGACCTCTCGCAGATCAATGACGCGTTCAAGGCGATGCACCACGGCGACGTACGTTGCTTCTCTCGTGGCTGTGGTGGTGTGATGTATGGAAACTGACGCGTGTGTGCTCTGCTTGGTCGTCACGTGTGTGGTCGTTGTCCATGCATTCCACCAGTGCATCCGTGCGATCATCTACTTCCACGGCGTCCCGCAGTAGGCGCCAGCAGTGCGCAGTGTGGGTCCGTGCAAAGCGAACGGACGCGACTGAGATCTGTCGCCACGTGTTTTCTTCGGGTGGCTGCTATTCTGCCATACATACACTCGAATTGGCCGCTGCTTTGTAGTATTTGTTTGCTTGCGTCTGTGGTGTGCGTCTGCGAGCATTGAGCGTGTGTGCACAGATCGATCGGGATTGGACTCGCTGGCGAATCCGCGGATTGGACGCACCTGTGCAGTCTCTGCTCGTCCAATGGTGGTGGGTGAAGGCGCGTCTCAGGCTGTTGGGTGGTTGAGTGGAGCAAAGGAGCACCGAAGATTGGACCTGCGCAAGATAATGAATGCCCTTTGAAAGCTGATCTGAATGCTGCGCAACTTTACTTATTCAAAGTATGCTTTGCTGCACTTTTCAAATCTTTGCAAACCTCGATATTCGTGATGTCGGGATCCTTCTGAAACGACCACAAGAAAAAGCGCGAGCGAAAGATACCGCTGGAAGCAAAAAGGCAGCAAGAAAGGAGTGCTAGAAGCGCAAGACCGCCCGCACTCGAGAATCCGCCTCGCAACCCGCAAGCCTCCAGCAGCACCACACACTTTCTTCTTCACCACCACACAATGAGCGTCCAAGCCAAGCCGGGAGACAAGGTCGTGCTCGCGTACAGCGGCGGGCTCGACACGTCGATCATCCTCAAGTGGCTCGTGAACAAGGGCTTCGAGGTGATTTGCTACTGCGCAAACGTCGGGCAGCACGGCGAGGACTACACGAAAGTGCGCGAGAAAGCGCTCGCACTCGGCGCCAGCAAGATGTACATTGAAGACCTGCGCGAAGAGTTCGTGAAGCACTACATCTTTGAAGCTGTGAAAGCGAACGCAATCTACGAATCGCGGTACTTGCTCGGCACGTCGCTCGCGCGGCCCGTGATTGCGAAGAAGCAAGTGGAGATTGCGCAGAAGGAAGGCGCGTTGTACGTTGCGCACGGCGCCACGGGCAAGGGCAACGACCAAGTGCGCTTTGAGCTCTGTGCACAGGCACTCGACGCGCGTCTCAAGACGATTGCGCCGTGGCGTGACGCCGAGTTCATTGAGCGCTTCAAGGGCCGTGCGGACCTGATCCAGTACGCTAAGGAGCAGAACATCCCGATCGACGCGACGCCCAAGGCGCCATACTCGGTCGATGAGAACCTGTACCACACGAGCTACGAAGCCGGCATGCTGGAAGACCCAATGACGGCGCCGATGGTCGAGATGTTCAAGATGACGGTCGACCCGAAGGTCGCGCCGGACGCAGCTGAGCACGTTGCGATCCGCTTTGAAAAGGGCGTGCCAGTGGGCGTCACGAACGTCTCGGCGAACACGGCAGAGCTCACGGACGCACTGCCGCTCTTCCTTGAGCTCAACCGGCTCGCTGGAAAGCACGGCGTCGGCCGCATTGACATTGTCGAGAACCGCTTCGTGGGCATCAAGTCGCGTGGCGTGTACGAGACACCCGGCGGCACGATCCTCCGTGCCGCGCACCTCGACCTCGAGGGACTCTGCATGGACCGTGAAGTGATGAAAGTGCGCGACTCGCTGTCGGCCAAGTTCGCCGAGTTCTGCTACAATGGCTTCTGGTTCGCACCGGAGATGGAGTTTGTGCGCAACGCGATCGACTTCTCGCAGCGCAACATCACGGGCACAGTCCACCTCGAGCTCTACAAGGGCAACGTGACGGTGATTGGCCGCGAGTCGGCGTTCGCGCTCTATAGCGCGGACCTCGCGAGCATGGACCAGGAGGGCGGCGGTGCCGACTTTGACTACAACCCCGCGGACTCGCAGGGCTTCATCCGCATCAATGCGACGCGCTTGAAGGCGTGGAACCGCCGCGTGCTCCCTCAGTAAAGTTATTGCCGCCAGTGGTGCGTCTCGGGAGGGTGCGATAGGAGCAGCGTTAAGCAGTTAGCGTGAGTGAGCTGGTGCTTTGAGCCCTTTCCTTCCTTTCCCGAACTCATTTGAATCCGAGAGTCGGTTTCCTCGTGTGTCCTTGTTGTTCATGTTGGTACAGCCTGCACAAGGTGTACCACTGCTTGAGTGCTTGGTGGGCTGTTGCTTGGTGTCGATGTTTCCCAGCCACTCACTCGACTGACTTCAAGATCGCTTCTGATTTGATTGATTGCACAAACTGTTCGACTACCAACACGAGACGAGGTGGACAACACCACTTTCCTTTTTAAATCGCTTGGTATCAAATGATTCTATTATCGTCCTTCCTCTCCGTGCATCATCATATAATAGTTATTAATTGACTGTCTAACAACACTTGGAAAACAAATAATTCTACAAAATACAAAATCTTTGTATGCTGCTCTCTATCACTTCTTTGCACTATACAATGAAGAGGCTTCTCGAAACAATGCCTCGCACTTTGCATTTTCATCTCGCAACAAGCACAAACGCCGCAACCATGGGAAACGATGGCGGCGTGATCGCTGTGAAGCGCAAGTTCATGCGCCACGGAAACACGAAGGCGCGCGGAGAGAAGGCAGATGCGGAGGAGATGCGTGCGCAGCGGACCCAGCTGTGCGCGCTGTCGGGCGAGCCGTTGCGGGAGCCCGTTGTAGCGTGTGCGCTCGGCAATCTGTACAACAAGCAGGCGTTGCTGGAGCAACTGCTGGCCAAGACGCTGCCTGCTCGCTTCCGCCACATCAGCGTGCTGCGCGACGTGGTCGAGTGCCACTTCACCACGCGCAACGGCCGCCGTATCTGCCCAGTTAGTCTACTCGAATTTAACGGTGGGCAACCTTTCGTCGTACTACCGGCGTGCGGCTGCGTCGTGGCCGAGCGTTCGCTCCGCGAAGTGCGCAATGCGACCGAGTGCCTCGCATGTGGCGCCGCACTAGCGAGCGACGCAGCAGCGCCTATTGCGCTCGCACTGGCGCTGGACGACGCCGAGTACGAGCGCCGCCAGCGTGAGCTGCTCGACCGGAAGACGCACGAGAAGCAGCTCCGGAAGACAAAGAAGACCGAGAAGCACGAACGCAAGAAGGCAGTCGCTGCGACAGGCGATACAGAAACAAAGCCACGAACTGAGCGTAGCGTTTCCGAAGAACAAAAGAAGCACCAAAAGGAGGAAGCAACAAAACAGAAGAAGCGGAAAGCCGAGAGCCAGTCCACTGCGGGGGCAGCTGCGCTCCCACCCAGCAAGATCGTCAAGGACGCAGCGAGCGCAATTGAGCGCGAGAAAGCCAAGAGCGCAGTATTCGCGTCGCTCTTTTCGACCGACAAGAAGGGCGAGAAGAAGAGCGCGAACGAGCTGCTCATGACCATCGGCGGCTTGCGCTACACGCTGTCATAAGTGTTTCGTGCCCGTTTGCTGCACTCACTCGTTCGTCCAGACGCGTGCGGTGCCGTCGATGCTCCCTGTGACGACCATCGCGATCTCTGGGTGGGCGGCAAGTGCCCGCACAGGCTTGTCGTGCGCCGGGAAGGACGTGACGTGGCCGCTCACGACCTCGTATGCGTACACGCGGCCATCCTCGGAGCCGCTGAGCGCGAACGCGCCGTCTACGGAGAAGCACGACTCGATCCGGTACGCCCCCATATGGTGACCGCGGTAGCTGCCTCCATGGATCGATCGATCGATTGCACACGCGTGGACAGGGAGGGTGGTAGTCAATACGGTAGTCAGAAACACTTGGTGAAATGAACAGCTCTGTCTCCACGTCGCCACGTACCTGTGGCGCTCCTGTCCATCGCGCTTGTCGAGAAGGCGGAGCGAGCCATCGAGGCAGCCGGCGAGCAGGAAGCGCCCGTCAGGCGACAGCGCGACTGATACAACCGGCTCGTCAACGTGCTCGCGGACGACTCGCCCTGCGCGCAAGTCGAACGTGCGCACGACGCCGTCCACGCTCCTGGTCGCAGGCGGTAGTCACAAGTGAGGTGAGGTGAGCCGACATGGAAACCGTAACACTAGGTCTTCGGTTCACGCCGAAACGCACCCTGCGATGATCTCGTGGTCCGAGACGACCATCGTCGTGACGCTGTCTTTAAAGTCGTCGAGCACTTGGATTGGCGTGTACGCGTTGCGCTGCCGGAGGTCCCACGCACGGATCGTCTTGTCGTACGAGCCACTCAGCAGCACCGTCGAGTCGGCGTTGTAGCGCACGCAGTTGACGCTCTACCGCGTCATTGGTCACCGCCACACAAGTCAGTCGGCGTCTTCCTACTGTACTCTCTTTATTATGGCACCACCAGTACGAATCCACCCACGAGCATCCGCCATACGTACATGCTCGTGGCCCTCAAACTTGCGGATCACCTTAGCGGTCGGTACGTCCCAGAGGAACACGGCTTTGTCTCGGCCACAGGACGCGAACTGCGCGTTGTCATTCGCACTACCAGAGTCCATACAATAAAGCGCGTTTCGTGAGCCACCTGATCGGACCCTGTTTGTGACCAGCGGCTCGACCGACGACGGTACGCTCCTCCGACGCGTACGCACATGGCGACGTCCTGCACGTCGTAGCCGTGGCGGCCCTCGTACGTCTTGACCAGCAGCGCGTCGCCCGGCGCCACGAGGCCGTCGCGATGCGGATTCCAAAGCCGCACGGTCCGGTCCTGGCCGCACGTCATCACATACGAGCCCTTGGCTGGAACGAACGAACGAGCACAGAGCGCGTGAGTGCCAACGCACTGCAAAACCCGGTCGGGCGAACGACCAAGCCGACGACCAAAACGCACCGTTGAAGCGCACGGCGTTGACAGCGCCGCTGTGGCCGCGCAGCACGCGCGCGCGCGTTGACGGCAGCGGCTCTGCAGCCATTTGATGTCGATGTTGCGAGAATTGGACCAGTCCGACTGACTAATTGACTGAATGTATGTATCAATGAATCCAATCGACAATGTTGACCGACACGTTGTCATCGTCCAGCAGATACGATCGGTCGCTCTGCTGGAGGACGAGAAATGGTCTCCGTCGTCGTCATCTCTCTCTCTCTCACCTCACATTCTCTCTCTCTCTCTTGTTCGCTCGTTCCCACACTACGGAGCAGCCGTCGCCGTCGTCGCTGCGTCGGCAAAGATGCTCCAAATGTCCCCCGTGACAAAGTCGTTGTCGACAATGCTGACGAGGAAGTACGAGTCGTGGATGTCGCGGATGACCCCAGCAGCTGGACTTGCGCTCTCGTACAGCGAGCCCCAGAGCGAGAGCCAGAGCGCGAACGCTTCGTCTTTCCACGCCATGAAGCTGGTGCTATCGACAATTGTCGGCTGGAGGATCTCCTTGTTCGGGAAGACGCCCCACGTGACAGCGATCGCCGACTTGCCTGCATTCGAGTACGAGTGGCCTTGAAAGTCGACCGCGTGGTACTGGATGCTCCGCTTCGCCGCTGCAGCGTCAATGATCTTCTTCATGTTCTCGGGCGACACGAAGCACTCGACGTACGCTTTCTGGTACACGCGGCCACCCGGGCCGCCCCAACCAAAGAGCGGGTCGTCCGACCGCGCAGCGTTCACGCGCGGCTGGCTATTGACAGTCAAGAACCCTGCTGCGTTGATCGCTGCGAGCTTGTCTTGGATCGTCTGCGTCTCAAGGTGGAGCGGCGAGTCGCACCACGGGAGGCTCGAGATCTCGCCACGGACGTACTGGACAAACGTCTGGTACACGTCGGCTTTCGACGCTGGGGCAGCGCCCCACATGGCACGTCGACTCGCAGGTGTCGTGACGCTCGAGACGTAGTGCGACTCGGTCAGTTCCCCAAACGCAGGGCTCTCGCTGTTGCCCCACCGGCCGTTCGGGTACTCGTCCCACATTGCCGTCCGCTCGACGTAGCTCGTGGGACGGTTCGACCAGTAGATTGGCCGCACGCTCTCCGTCGCACGCTTTGCGAGCGTCGACGGCCGCCACGGCAGCTCACGACGGGACGCGTTCACAGTCGCGAGCGCGAGTCCGTCGAGGATACGGCGCACAGAACGCTCGAGGTTGAGCGTGTAAAAGTGCAGGCCCGGTGCACCGGCCGCCAAGAGCTGCTGGCACATGGCGATTCCGAGCTGCACACCGTAGTCTTTGACCGCTTCGTCGTTGTCTTGGATCGGCGCGAGCGCGTCTGTGATCGCTGGCGGCACAAACGTGTTGCAGAACGACGTCATGCGCACAAAGCCGCCGTAGTTCTGGATCGGCATGATGCCCGGGACGATCGGCACTGTGATACCAGCAGCACGGCAGTTGGCCACGAACGTCGTGTACACGTCGACGTCGTAGAAGAGCTGCGTGATCACAAACTCGGCCCCGGCGTCGACCTTTTCTTTGAGGTATCGAATGTCGGTCGCCTGTGGTCGGTCGGCACACACAGGTATCATGAGCACCAGCCACATATAGAAAACCAGTCACCCAGTCACACAAACGTACCGTGTCGAGAGACTCGGCGTGCCGTTCAGGGTACCCTGCGACGCCAATGGAAAAGTAGTCGCCGTAGTGCGTCTTGATGAAGCGCACGAGGTCGACTGCGTGGGAGAAGCCGCGGTCGCACTCGGTGAAGCTCGCAGCGCCGCGTGCTGGGTCCCCACGCAGAGCGAGGATGCTCTGGATGCCGGCGTCTTTCGCCTTCTCGAGCGCTGCTCGCACGTCCGCTTCGGCCATATTTGTACACGTCATGTGCATGAGCATGTCGAGCCCGCTGAGCTTCTGTGCGTTCGCAGACAGGTCGAGCGTGAGCTGCGCGGAGCTGCCGCCAGCGCCCCACGTCATGTCGCAAAAGAGCGGCTCGAGCGTGGCCATGCGGTCCATGCGCGTGTAGAGGTTGTCGACGCCGGCGGGCGTCTTGGGCGGGAAGAATTCGAACGAGTAAAACACCTCGCCCTTCTCGACGCTCGCGCGGATCTTGTCACCGATCTTCATGGCTGCTGTGAGCTAATTGCTGACCAAGCACGCACACGTCGAGGACGTTCCACAAGCTCCTTCAGTGAGGTCGAAGTGCTTTGACTGATGGTGGCCACTTCTTTCGCACGGAAAAACTCACGTTTGATACTTCTAAGTTTAGTATCATACCAATACCTAACATTGATAAAGTATCAAACACAATACAGTACTCGTACTTTGCTTCAGCGGTATCAATAATGTCGAATCCACACTGGTAAAGCACGAATGGACACGCCTGTGAACACCTCCTCCTCGCCAGCTCTCCTCCCGGCGCAAGAGCTGCGTGTTTGCGTCACGTGCGAGCAGCTGCTGCAGCCCACTGCATTCTCCCGCAGCCAGCTCGCAAAAGCGAATGCGTACGTCTGCGAGAAAAGTATCCTGCTGATGAAAACATGACGCAACACGTGAAGTCGCAAGAACTGAATGGTAGGTATGACGGATGGTGTGTGCTGTTGCAGCAAGTGCGTAGCGTGCGTGGCTGCGATGCTACAGCAAGCAGCTGAGCTGAACGGCACCAGCGACGCTGCGGAGCCATGTCTCAAGCGCTGTGTGCAGTGCTTCCAAGACCGCGAACGCTCTGCGTTCTCAAAGCGGCAGCTCCAGAGTGCAGACGGCAAGTGCCGCGCATGCGTCACTGAGCTCGAGTGTGCAGCCACTGGCGGAGGTCCTGCGAAACGGCGCTTCGACTGCTTCTACCGCAGCTGCCACCGAGGAAAGACAGGCGGCGTCGCAGTGCGTACGAAGAGCAACATCGCAGCGCCGGTGCTGGGCTTCGTGCCGCTCGGACGCGTCTTCTGTGGCACACAAGCGGTGGCGAACGAGCAAGGCGACTGGATGGTGAAGCTCGCGTCGCTCGCGTGCGTCGACGGTGTGTCGCCCGAGACCCGCGCACGCGAGCGACAGGACGGGTGGGTCCCCTGTCGCTCGATCCGCAACGAAGTGCTCGTGGAGCGGCACGCGGGTCCGTTCACCGCTCCGAGTCCCAGTAAGTTCTTCCGCTGTGTCATTGAAGGCTGCAAAGCGCGGGTAGCACCGGACCTGGCGCTCGCAGAGATCGGGTACGTGCTCTATGGTGACGTAATCGAAGTCGTCGCAGCGCATGTCGCGTCCGACGGCGTCGTGTTCCTCCAGCTGCACACGCGGTACTTTGATGGCGACGCGTGGGTTGTCGAGCGCACACTCGACAACGAGTCCGTACTGAACGAGGTCGACGGCCCGAGTGCCGCGCCAGCGCAGTACCGCTGCGTGCAAGAGACTGGCGCGCCGACACGGCTCGAGCCGTCGCTGTCGTCGCCACCGACAGGTCGCATCCCCTGTGGCGCTGTCGTGACTGCCGTTGAGCGGGTCGTGAACGCCCAGCGACAAGTGTTCCTGCGGCTCCAGCCAACAGCGACAGCGACAGGACGACGAAGAGGAGGAAGAGGAACGAGTCGAGTGAGCAAGACGACGGCTTCGCTTAGCGAGACGAGCGAGACGAGCGAGAGCGACAGGTCCGAGCTGCTTGCTCCACCGACGTCGGACGTGTGGGTGATTGAGACGAGCACGTGCTGTGCGAGCGTCCTAATCAAGCTGCCGTCGCCGTGACAGCCCAGTGACACCGTTTATGAAGCAACCAAGTCAGTGTATGGATGGTAGTGTTACGATTGCTTCGAGACCGAGAGACCGTCGTCTCGAGACGACACAAGACGACACCAGTTCAACTACACTGCCACCCACGTGTCGTCCGGTCGTGACACGTTCGGGTACGACCAGCCTTTCCCAAAGAAGTTGGGAGGCGCAAAGAGCTCTGCGACACTGAGCACTGCTGCGACGTCTGCGCCAAGTGCGTCGTTGCGCACGAGGAAGCAGTTGACGCCGTGCGACTCGCAGTACACGAGCGAGTACCCGTGCCGCTGGCCCCAGTGCGCGAGTGCGCTCGCACTCACGCCAAAGTAGTCGGAGAAGGCGTCCCAACTTCGCGTGGCGTTGTACTGGACTGCACGCGCGTCTGGTGGCGCGACGTGGCTGTTGTACTCGCACACAATCACACGGGGGGCAAAGCGCGCGAGGTCGAGCGCGTCCAAGATCCAGTAGTCGTTAAAGTCGACGTCGATAGAGAGGAGGTCGAGCTCGTGCGGCACGACACCGTGCTGCGTGAAGAGCGCGTTCACGTTCTCAGCAGTCACGAACGCGCGCTGGAGGTTGATCGCTACGTTTGCGTAGCGCCCGTCCATGAGCAGTCCAGTCCAGCCATGTGTCTCGCGCAGGTACCGCGTGTTGCACTCGCTCGCGTCCTCAGTCCCGAACTCGACGTACTGTTTGTGAGGCGCGCCGACGTGGTGGAAGATAGCGCTCAGGACGCCATCCTCGCCGTTCTGTGAATACACCCCCCATTCGTGGCGCCAGAGCTCGCAGGTCCACTGCAGCGCTGGGTCCGCTAGGAGCGCGTCTGGGCACACGCGTGGTCGCTGCGGTACGAACTCGGTCGGGTCTCGAAAGACACTCGGGGTCGGCGCAACGAGCGGCACTGTAGCGTCGTTCCCGTTGATCCACACACGCGTTGGCTTGGTGTGCGCGAATGCCTTGCCGAGTTCGTTCACGAGCATGACCGTGACGTCATGGCTCCCACTTGAGGCGTTGAAGATTGGGGCGCGGAGCACCATGGAGCGGTGCAGTACGACGTCGTGTCGGCTGTCGTTCTCGACCGTGGCTGCTTCTGGGCTCATGCACGCAAAGACGTCGTTGTGAAGGACGCAGAGCCGGTGGTGGCTGTCGAAGAGATCAAAGTGCTGCGTACGGATCCGCGCGCTGAGGTACACAGCTTCCAGTGCGTCCGTGCTGCCAGCGGACTCCGACTCGACCGTGATCGTCTGCAGCTCCACAGTCGGCGCCACGACGTCCAAGTGGACGGCCACGCTCCACTCACTGTCTCGGATCGCGCGTGGTGGGGACGTCGCCGTTAGGTCGATTGGGTCGCTGTCGATCGACGCAAACAGGAGCATGTGGTGGCCGACCGGCAGTCCAAACTTGTTGAAGAACTTGGGCTCACGGAGCAGCACTGGGTTGCACATCGCTGGCGCTGTTTCGTAGTCGAGGAAGAGGCAGAGCTGCGGGTTCTCGCTCGTGTTCACGCGCGGAGGGTCGAACTCCACGTACACGCGGCTCGTGACGGGGTACAGACGACCTGAGACAGGACTCGCGACGCGCACACGCCCCGGGTCTCGCGCACGCCGACGCTGCTCCTCACGTTGAAACGCTGGGCGTTCGTGTGCTGCAAGACGCGCGCGTCGGAGCAGCCGCTCGCACAAGGATTCGTGGACAGTGTGGCGCCGGCAGAAGAGTGCGACTTGCAGGTCGAGGTCTGCATCCGCTTTCACAGCGAGCTCCAGCTTGGGCTGCGTTGTGTCATCTGGTTCAAGCGTGAGCGTGAAGGACGCGGCCTCTGTCACAGACCCAGGAGTCCCATCGACAGTATGGTCGCTACTCGCTTCACCTTGAAGCAGAGCCGAGTGGTTCGCAGCGCAGCCCCAAATGTCAACGACGATGCGCTCGATGTCTTGAAGCAGCTGAGCGCACGTGTCGTCGTCCAGAGCTTCGCGTGCGCAGTGGAGCGCCACAGTGCGCGCCAGCGGCTCTTCTGGGTACACTGTCAGCATCGAAACAACGTTCTCGTCCCTTCCAGCCGTTCTGTCGCTCGTCTCTTGTTTCAGTGCTCTCGATGTAGCGGCTGCTGACGGTCTCTGCACTTCAAAGTGGAGTGAGAAGTCGAGCGTGACGTTCACGACGCCCTCTGTGATGTCCAGCGCCGCCATCTCATGCACCGCAGCGAACATCTCGCTCTCTACCGCGCCGCAGCGGTGCTCGGCGACACGCCAGCGCTCGCAGAGGGCGCGTGCCTGGACGCCGATCTTTTCGAACGTGTGGATGTGCACGAGTTGGTGCCGCGCATTCTGTGGTGGGGCGCGGATCCGCTCGCAGCGCCGTCCACTGGTGTCTGCAGGCGAGGACGGGTCGACCACTGGAGTCGCTGCTGCCTCTGCTGCAGTAGACAACAGGACCAGCAGTAGCAGCGCAAGTGCGAGTGCGAGTCGCGGCTTTGGTGTACGAGGCGCTTGCATGGATGGTGGTGGAAATGGCCAATGTCAAGATCTTCTGGAGATGCGGGTCATTTGAGAATGATTCGTTTCGACAGGGTAAAATGGAGCATGTGTCAATAGCGGAGGACTGGATCACATTTGAGTCAATATGACAAGGTCTCCAACAGCTCAAGACATTCTGCTTGAAGTGTGATGCGTGCATTCATCCTCTTCTCCTCTCTATCGCTCTCTCTTGCTACAGGTCCACTCCGCTGTCGAGGATCGAGTCCATAAAGTTCTCCTCTTCGTTGCTCAGCACGGAGCCTCGCCGCCCGCCGCCCCCTGCACTGGCATACGCGTCATTGTCCATAGGTGGCGTACAGAGGAGCTTGCCGACACCCACTGGCGCGCTGTTGAGTAGCCGGCGGGCGTTCTCGCCGCCGCCCAAGCTCACAGGAGGCAACCCCGAGTCCCCGCTGCTGAGCGCAGTCGATGCGTGCACAGTCTGCGGCCGCTCGCTGTCTTTCTTCCCGTCGCAGTCGACAAAGTTCTTCTCGAGCTCCTTGAGCGTCACGGACTTGACGTCCTTGAGCTTCTTCAGCACGTACTCCTTGCCCACGAGCCGCTGCGTGCAGAGCGCGACGTCGATCGCGGTCTTCCGCACCTTCTCGTTCGCGTGCACAAGCGCCAAACCGACAGCCGTGAGCACGAGGGCGGCACTGATCCCGCCGGACTGGAAGCCAAACTCAGGGATGAGGAGGCGCAGCAAGTGCATCTGCACAAGCGCCTCTGTCTCCTTCGCAAAGATGCACGAGAGCGTATACCGCAGCGTGTGCGCGTTCGCGAGCCGCGCAAACTTGAGGATCGACCGACAGGCCGCGCGGTTCGTGCGGCTGTTGGGCTTCTGCATCGTGCTGAACAAGCGCATGATTGTGAGCAACACGACGTCCCGCACGCTCTCTTCGCGCCACTCGACGCACGGCCCAAAGACCTTGATGAGCGTCGAGAGACAGTCCATGGCACTGTGCACGACTGGCGCAATGCTGTCCCCAAGGCACTTGTGCACCGTCACGCAGTACGCGAGGAAGTTGAGTTGGATGACGCTCCCGAACGCAGGTTTGGCGTCACGAAGGTCGCTCTTGGCCTCGGTCATGGCTTTCTCCATGTCCACAAGCGCCTCCTTGCGGTCGCTCCACGTCTTGCTCTCGAGCTTCCTCCACGCCACTGGCCCGATCACACTTGCGGCTTGCAGCAGCTGCGTCTCGACGAGCGCTGTGGTTTTCTTGGACTCGTCAGCCGGCACCGCGACGAGCTCGGCTCCTTTCTCGAGGTCGTCTTCGGGATCGCCGCTGCTGCCTAGTGCGGATGCACGCGCGGCGTCCTCTGCCTGGTTCGCGTTCTGCGCCGTCTCCCTCTCCTTCTCACGCTGTGCGAGGAGGTCGTCCACGCGGCGGTTGATCACGCGCAGCATCTCGGGCTTGACGCCTGCGAGCTGGGCGTTCACTGTCTGTCCGTTGAGCATGTGGAGGTCCGCGATGAGCTCGACTGCAGCGCGGCGAGTCTTCTCGTCCGCGATCTTTAGGGCCGGGATCGCGAACTGCATCACGACACTGAGGCTCAGACCGTTCTTCGCGTCCACGCCGAGGCTGCTCACAAACTGCCGGAGCGTGTCGACTTGGATCCGCGGTGGGACCTCCTTCGCACTCAGATGCAGCAGAATGTGCGGCAGCGTCCGGAGTCGCTTCTGCTTGGCGACGCGCAGCAGCGCCTGCCAGACTTCGCGTTGTGTGCGCTTGTTCGAGTCGCCGAGCTTGAGCGTCATGGACTTGACGAGCGCTGAGATCTGCTCGTTCGTCGGTGGGTACTTGATAAAGCTCCGGTCAAGCACGGGGGCGAACTCCTTCAGCACTGTGCGCAGACACTCGAGTGCGCAGTACATTACTGGTGCAACGCGGTCTTCGACGCCGCCCTGGACCGCAGCGAGAGCGGCACAGAAGAGCTCGCGCCGGTTCGTCGCAGCGGCGAGATCCGCCTTCTTCACGATGTACTGGATCGCGTCGAAGCCGTCCTGGCGATCACCCCACGGATCGGCGCCGAGCAGCCGTGCCACACGCTCTCCAAACTCTTGCGTGATAGCAGCGCCGGTGTCGAAGGCACAGTCCGTCACGTCGCCAGCACTATGGCTCTCCTCATCGTCTGCTTCGTCGTTGACGTCTCCACTGTCTGCCGTGTTGTTCAGTTCGTGTCGCTCGCTCTCGTGACTCGCTGGCTCCTCTGCGACAGAGAACGCAGCGGAGGCGAGGATCGGCGCGTCCATCATGAACGACGACCGCCGTCTTGAGCCCACCGTCTTGTGTGAAGATGGCGGATGCTCGGAGTGCTTGGTGTCTTCCTGTGTCCCCTCGTGCGGCTCCAGATGACCACCACTTCCTCCCCCTCCCACGGTCGCTGTCCGCGAAGACGCGGCGGCCAAGCGCGTCATCGCCATCGCCTTCTTCTTTGGGCTCAGCTGCTGCTGTTCTCCATCAAGTGCGACCGACTTTCGTGTAGCGCTCGCTGATGCAGCAGAGGGGGACGTTGTACGAACACTGATCGCCCCTCGACGCTTTGCTGGTGCGTCCGCCACAGCCAAGCGTGCAGTCGGGGAGCTTAGCTCAGAGCCAAACTGGAAGTCGCTCAGCAGTGGCTGGTGCTTCGCAGGCGAGTGAACTTCAGTGAAAGTGCCGGTGGTCGCAGCAACAGCAGCAGCGATGACGACAGGAGCTGGACGCTCCAGCTTCTTCGTCACCAAGGACCCTGTGCGAGCCGACGAGAACTGCGGAGGCGCTCGGAGGATCGGACGTCCCAGCGCGTCGTTGCTGCTCGCTTCGCCCGCCAGCACGTCAATCTTGATGCCGCCTCGCCGTTTCGGCTGGATCGGTTCGTCGACTTCCTTCTCGTCAGAGTCGCGGAGATGCGAGAGAGTCGGCGACTTGAGCGGGGACACGGGCGACACCGCGGCGGGTTCCGCAAGATGGTCTTCAGCAGGGGACATTGTGTGCGTCTTCGTTGGCGACAAAGGCGGCGACACGAAGCTGCGAGCGAGCTTGAGTGGCGAGAGACCGACAATGACGAGGTCCATGCCTCCTGGATGTGAAGGCGTCACGAGCTGTGGTTCTTTCTCAAGGAGGCTCTCGCGGCTCGAACTCTGGTTCCCGCGTTCCTCTTCAAACACCTCGAGCTTTTCTTCTTCGTCGTCGTCGTCGCTGTACGTGTCTTCGACAGCCGCTGGGACGTCGTCCAGGGCTTTTGCGTCGTCCAGCGATGGGTAGTCTGACGCTAACACTTCCTCGCTGTCGTCGTTCTCGTCGTCACTCTCGTTGTCGGTTTGCTGGGAGCGAAGACGATCTCCCAGCACTGAAGCTCGTGGTTCATTTTCATCACTGACGGCTCGGGCTCCACTTGGGTCACCACCTGCGACGTCATCACCATCATCATCTTCGTAGTCGTCGTCCACAAAGCTGGCGTCGAACGGCACAATGTCCGCGTCGCAAGCGGCTGGTTCGTGCTTGCTGACCTCCCGAGAGCCGCTCCATTCGTCCTGCTGAGGATCCTCCGAGTCGTGGTTGTCGCGCGCAGACGCGTCCTCAGGCCCGGTGCTCGCCGTTGCTTCGTTCTGTGCTTCACCACGAGGGTCGCGAACGCCGGCTGGAGCGCTGGTAGCCTTCACATCCTTGTCGGTTGGGGACGTGTCGATCATATGCGACGACTTCTTGCGGCCAAGTGTGTTGGAGATCTTGGACTTGATCCGTCCCATGACGCTCTTCTTCTTGAGCGTCTTGCTCTCGAGCTGCTCGGTCTCGGGCATGGCTCGCTCCGATGGCATGACGCTTCAGTCGCTGGTGCTATGTTCAAGATGTAGAAGCTGAGGATGGAGGCTAGAGGCTGGAAGCGGGAAGCTGAAGGCGACGCTACAAACGAGAGAGTCTTGATGAGCGATGTACAGCGAAAGTCCTCGACTATGTGCGCGCGCACCAGGAGGTCGACGGCCGCGGTCGCCGCCACTTGACTTGAGCCAGGAGAGAGAGAGAAACGCCTGTGTGGTTAGGATAGAGGTGCGACGGCGCAGTGTCTGTCACGCTATTCTTGCGCTCAGCTCTGCGTCGTCGTCGGCGTGTGTGTGCTGCGAGCACGTCTCCGTGCTCGCCGTGCTTCCTGGACCACTATTCTCGGCGGGTGAACCGAGTCAGCGCGTCCTGAGTCGCATCGGGACCGCTCTGATCCAAACTCAGAACGCACCGACGGAGATGGATCGGGGCCAACGTGGGAGTCTCTGTGCTGCCAAGCGCCGTGTCTCCCTCGCTCTCCAATGTTGAGAGCTTGCAGCGAGCATGACAGCGAGCGCGAGCGACGAGCCGATTGCGACGCTCGACGACGCCAAGCGTGCGCTCCCGCGCCTGAACGCGCTCGTGGACGAGATCGCAGCGCTTGTCGCGGACCCCGAGGCGCTCAAGCGCGAAGACGACTATGCGACCAGTGTGACGCCGCGTGTGGACGCTGCGACGACGCAGTACCAGGCGCTCGCTGCGTTTCTGCAGGAGCACAAGAAGAAGAGCGCGCACGACAAGGACTTTCGCACCGTCCAGCGCGAGTTCGTCGCTGTGATGCAGCAGCTGCAACAGGTACAACGCGACAGCGCCACTCGGCGCGAGCAGCTCTGTGACGCCGACTTCCTGGCCACGTCGAAAGTGTCGACAGTCGACATCCAACGCGCAAAAGAAGAGGTCGTCGAGGCCGGGCAGATCGCGTCCGAGGCAGTCGTTGTGCGGCAGCTCTTCCAAGAAGTCGGTGCGATCGTGGCCGAGCAGGGCAAGGGCGTGGACGAGATCCAGCGCAAGGTCGAGCACATCCGCGTCGAGATTGGGAACGGCGTGGACGAGCTCCAGCATGCGCGTCGGCTGCAGCGGGAGGCGCAGCAAAAGTACCTCATCGTCTTCGTCGTCGCGCTCCTCGTGCTCGCGGCGATTGTTGTGCCAGTCGCCGTGAGTCTGGCGTAGGACGATCGACGATCGACGGACGGCGATAGGTGATATGCGGCGACAGTGCGACAGACGCAGCCAAGGACTGCGAAGTGAAGAAGTTCATAGCCACGCTTTTATAGACTAAGCAGCACTGGTGTGGTGGTGACACACTGGCACCACCTGTCCTGTGAGACGGGTCAAAGTTGAACTTTGAACCTGACTCACGTACTGCGGTACAGTGTACCATCCATTCATCCCACAACACTACCTCTCCGCAACCCGAGAATAGCACAAGAGCCACAGAACGCGAGTGCTGGAGATCCCCATATCGTGTTGGTTAGTTCGTCCATGGTCCTCTCTGCCTCTGTGGTAGTGTGTCAGTCCTAACTAGTGCCGCTGCCGTGCCGACGCAGAGCCCACCGAGCAGCAGCAGCGACGATGAACACCGACGCCGACAGCAACAGCGACGGCCACGGCGCTCCCTTCCACTCGCATCTTCCACTCGTCTCTCCTTCCCTGCCATCGTCGTCAGCAGCGTGAGCCTCACGCTCTTTCTGTCACTCTCGTCGCGCTCCCGCCGTCTATGCTCCCGACGCAGTGGCTCTGTCTACGCCGCCCAAAGCTCCCTGAGCCGCTTTCATCCGTATCTTGCCAGTCCTGCTCTGCTCTGCTCACTCAGCTCTGGTGCGCAGTAGAGTAGTAGAAATCAGCTGCTGGATTACTCTGCGCGCACGCCGCTGTCGACCTTCCCGCCCCGTCGCCCTCCCTTCTCGCGGCGGTCGCTGCGTGGAGCACCGCTGCCGCTGCCTCGCCCTGCGCTGCTGCCAGTGCCATTGCCAGTCGTGCTGGCACCGTTCTCACCACCACCACGGCGCTCCTTGGGCTCCTCACGGTCCTTCCGGTCGCCGCCAGATCGTCCGCCCTTTGCACCAAAGCCGCCACGACCTCCACGGCCACCACGAAGCGAGTCGGCACGACGTGGGTCTGTATCACACACACAGCAAGTGGAGTAGTGAGTGTAAGTAGGACACATTCACATAGAGAGAAAGAGCGTCCCACGCAGCCGCACCCTTGCGGTCGACGCGCTCCTCGACGAGCAGCGTCTTGTCAAAGAGCTTAAAGTCGCTCGCGTCGGCCGCGAGCGCTGCCCGCATGCTCTCGAGCTCGTAAAAGTCCACGAACGCGTAGCCACGGGCCGCGACCACGTTCACGTTCGCGATCGACCCGTAGACTTTGAACAGCTCGCGCATGTCGCTCTCCTTGGCCTGCGCAGGCACGTCCTTGATGTACACACTGCCAGCCACACGCCACACAAACTGGTCAATAGGGAACAACAACACACTGTCTACGGGTCATGAGGTGCCGCCAAGAGCGCACCTGTGGTAGCGCCCCTTCTCCTTCGGAGCCGACGACGACGTCGGAGCTGCCGACGTCTCGGTGGGGCTCGTGGCAGCAGCCCCACCAGTCGTTGGCGCCTTCGGAGACGCAGCTGGCGCCGTCGATTGCTTTACTGGGGCAGAAGCGGCCGTCTTGGCGGCGCCAACGACCGCCGCGAGCGCAGGCGCCGGCTTCGCTGCGCCAGACGATGCACTCGCAGTCGCAGAGAAGAGCGACGCCCACGACGTCGGGGCTGGCGGAACAGCTGGAGCCGGCGCTGGAACTGGCGCAGGAGCTGCAGCTGGAGCCACTGGCGCCTTCACGGGTGACGCTGGAGCCTTCACGGGTGACGCTGGCGACGCCTTTGGCGACGCTGGCGATACAGTAGCAGCAGCCGGCGTCTCGTGCGTCTCCGCCGCTGTCTTCTTCACTGGAGACGCTTCACGCGGAGCCGACTTGGGCGCTGCTGGCTTCACGGGCGACTGCGGCGTCTCGGGGCTCTTGGTCTTTACAGGCGACGCTGGCACTGCAGGAGACGACGTTGACGCAGCTGCAGGCGACGCGGGCAGCGGCTTCTCCGTCTTCTTGTGCGCAGTTACAGCAGGCGTCGACGCCGCAGCCTTGACAGGCGACAGCGCAGTCGGCTTGGCAGCTGGCGACTGTGCGACAGGCGTCCCAATCGCTGCCTGTGGCTTCGAAGCCGTTGGCTCCGCCACTGCTGCCGCAGCCGCTGGAGCCGCGCCTGGGAGCTCCAGGAAGCGCAAGCAGTCGTTCAGCACAAAGTAGCCGTTTGGCTGCGTCGCAAGGAAGAACGTTTGCACAAACGGCTTCGGAGTGGCGCCGTCTGCGAGCGTCATGACGCCCGTGACGAGCACAAAGACGCCGCCGTTAAGCGACTCTTGGCAGTCGATCGAGCCCTGGTCGAGGTCGACGCGCGCACCCGCGTACGCGCGCTTGAGGATCTGCTCGTTGATGGCTTTCTGCCCAGCGATCGGCTCTTGCATCTGCGAGCCCGTCGTGTGGCTCCAGAGCGACTCATCCTTGTAGAACCGGTGGAGGCTCTGCGGCTCTTTTGCCAAGAGCTGGTAGTACTGGCGCATGAACGCATTGCCAACGGTCGACGGGTGGTGCGTCGTCTCGGAGGCGTCGGCAGGCATTGTACGATAGAGGAGGAGGAGGAAGAGGGGGCGGTCGGTGGATCTCGCGCGCGGTTTACCGAATGAACGAGCGCGCTTTGCCGTTGGTTTGCTTTTTGGTTCGTTGGATACGCCCTTGGTTTTGTCACTCTAGAGGATTAATAGAGGGGGGAGAGGGCGGAATTGAATTGATCATTTCAATACTGTACACTCGGAGCTGCAACGCGGCACCACCAGTGCATGCGGAGCAAAAGCGTTCGGTTCGTAGTCAAGGCAGGAAGGAGCAAGAGTGAAGCTTTCGTCCATTCATCCAACAGCTCCCAACGCTTGCAGTGATTTCTCTCTCACCAAGCAACGCTCGCTAACCAGTTCTCAATAGCTAGAGAAAGTGGAGAGCGAGAGAGCAATGGGATGTTGGTCCCCTGGTGCAGCTCAGCTGTGCTGGCGATCGCTGCTCCCGTTACACGTTGCGAACACAACCCGGGGCTGGTGCTCGTATGGCGCTGTAGCTTTCGCCGCCAGCCATGGAATCTCACCGAACTCGCGATCTACTCTTCCACGTCAGTGATTATAAGCCAGTCGCTCCAGAAGCGATCGGCGAGGTCCGGATCGGACACGAACAGCCAGCTGTCCGAAGCCGACAAAGTCAGGGATCGCGCCTTACCCGATCTCGCGCGTGCGCTGCGTTGTCGTTGGTCGCGAGCACATTGCCCTTGGCTTGAACGCCAACTTCGCGTCAAAGACCGAGAGCACGCGAGACTTGTCTGAGGAGTCCCAGCTGTAGCCGTCGATCAACGTCAGGTATGCGAGTCGAAGTCACCCAAGGCGTTCTATCATGTCTACGGTCAAACTGCCGCACGGCGTTGCGATCGGACGCCCACACAGTCTTATGTCCGCGCGCGTGCATTGCGGTATGTTCGTAGACAACGAGGGTCTGAAGCACGAGTCCTTTGCCGAGTTTCAGTGGTGAGCAAAGCTTGGAGCTGCAGTGGTTAATGGTCCTGGTTGGTGGTTTGGTGGCTTTTGGAAAACTTGAGGTCGTGGTGGCAAATGTGGAAGTGTAGTTCGTTGACACCATCTTGGAGCACAAGTCGAACACCTACGAGCTGCTCGCGCCTTCACGAGCAAACTGCAGTACGTAGCGTTTGAGCCTGCAATTCGACTTGAGTACTAGTAGACAGCTCCTACAATACTAGTACGACTCAAAGCGAGTACTTCGCAAACGATAGCCTCCACTCGATAGTTGGTCTTCTCCTTTTCGTATAGTAGCTGTGCCGAGCATGTCAGCTTGGTACGAGTGTGAGTTAGGCGTGTAGTATCGTCGCAATCGGTCCTCATCTGAACAGCGTACACACGGCTACAGTGCGCTGATGAGAGAGGCTTCGCCGACCGCAGTCTTTATCCGCTTGACCACCGTGTTAGGCTGCCGCGTTAGGCACAGCACGCGCTCCCACGTGCGGCCGAACGGGTCCATCGCACGCGGCGAGTTCTGCGTCACCGCTGTGATAGGGAAGTACACGACGCGGTTCGCGCTCAGTCCGACCGTGAAGCCCGTGTAGCCCGCCATGGCACCATGCACTGCGTTCTGCGCCAGTAGCATACAGTAGAGACTGTCGGCGGCGTTCGCAGGCACGCTGCGGATCATGTACGACGGGTCAATGTACTTGACCGTGCACGGCTTGCCCTTCTTCGCAAAGTGGTCCTGGATCTGCTGCTTCATGAACTCGCCAATAGGCGGGAGCTTGTGGTTCCCGCCAGCGTCCGTGACTGCCGACGTACCGAGCAGTTCCTCGCCCGCTCCTTCTGCGACCACGACCACACCGTGGCCTTTCTCGTCCACGACACGTTCCAAGTGGTCGAGGCAGCTCCGTGGGCCGTGGAGCTCGATCGGGACCTCTGGGATGAGGCAAAGCCCAACGTCTCCGCTCGAGAGCGTCGCGTGCGCTGCAATAAAGCCAGCGCTGCGACCCATGAGCTTGACGATCCCAATGCCGTTCGGCACGCACTTGGCCTCCGTGTTGGCTGACCGGATCGCGCGCTGTGCCTCCTCGACGGCTGTGTTGAAGCCAAAGCTGCGATCCAAGAGGTCGACGTCGTTGTCGATCGTCTTGGGGATGCCTGTGACCGCGACCGCGAGCCGGCGATGCTTGCATGCATCCGCGATCTTGTTTGCCGCACGGTGTGTGCCGTCGCCACCAATGACGTACAGCTGTGAGACGTTGCGTGACGTGAGGAAGCCGAGGATCCGGTCGAGGTCGAAACCGCCGCGGTTCGCGCCGAGGATCGTGCCGCCTGAGTGGTGGATCGTCTCCACCGCCTCGGGCGTGAGCATGAGCGGTGCGTGGAGCTCGCCCATCGTGGTCCAGTTGTAGAAGCCTTCAAAGCCCATGCGGATGCCGTAGATCTCGCGCACGCCGTAGAGGTTCCAGAGACTGAGCGTGAGGTCCCGGACAACGTTGTTGAGCCCTGGACAGAGCCCGCCACACGTCACAATCGCGGCTTTCACTGAGCTCGGCTCGAAAAAGAGCGATGCACGCGGGCCGGCACGCACGTACGCGCGCGAGACGGGTTCGAGGCGGCCATTGCGGCGGATATCGCCGAGGATCACATCCGAGTCGTCCATGATTTTATTGTACGTGCTCTTGCGTGGCGGTGGCCGCTGAGTAGCAGCTGTCGCAGAGCTCTTGGGCTCCTCGACGTGCGTGTCGATCGTGCGTTGGTTGCTCGCGTGCTGGTGCTGTTCTGGGAGCCACTCTGCGAGGTGTGGCACGGGCAGCAGGAAGGTTTGGGTGATGCGTACGTTGTCGAGCGGCACCATGGCACCGAAGCCCTTCGGATGCTTTTGGAAGAACGGCGCAGCGCCGTGCTCTCGGCGGAACGCCTCCAGTCGGCGTTCGTGGTCGTTCTCTTCCGTGCTCATGATGAGACTGCGGATCAATTGGTTGAAAGATGGTGGATCTGAAAATGAGGAGGTTGAAGCGGAGGGTTGGTTGTCTCTTGATTTCCGCCACAAAGACATGCTGGTCGAATCGATCTCCTCAAAACCAAAAAGACATGCTGGTCGAGTCGACAAAATGCATCAAAGGGCATCAACCTGCTTCCAACCCTACGAAACTCCCACTCGCACTGCAGGCACTGTAGGGCCCAGCGAACGAGTTCACGTAGTATCTATCAGAGCATGTTTACTAGCGATCTTGACCAGGTGGACAGCACAACCTCACGCGGTCGCGCTCGGCGTCTTGCGAAGACGCGGTCAACTACTTCAGCAGCTTGTTCCACCACCTCTTTTTCTTCGGGGACTTTGCAATAGTGGGAGCACTCGGCAGTGAATCACGCGGTCTGTGCCAGCCGTGCGACTTGCGCCTGCTGTCGAGAGTCCATCAATGGCCTGCTGCTGGATCGCTAACCCCGCCATGAGGTTGTTGATTACCTTTCGGGCGTCGGCAAAGTTCGCGTCGAAATCCGCTTTCTCCTTGAGCCACTCCACCACGTCAGAGCGTCCACTCTTCGCCACGAGGTCCATGGGTGTCCAGCCGTCATCGGTAGTGGCAGTCACATCCGCGCCGCTCTTGACCAGTTTCATCGCCATGTCACCGTGGCCGTTCTGAGCAGCAATGTGAAGTGGACTAAACCCACTGTTTAACTTGGGGTCCACATCCGCGCCGCTCTTGATCAGTTCCACCACCACATCGTGATGACCATCCTGGGCAGCGAGGTAAACTGGAGTTGCCCCATCGCTTATCTTTGAGTCCGCGTTTGCAGCGCTCTTTATCAGTTTCACCACCACGCGACGGTGTCCGTTCTGAGCAGCGACGTGGATCGCAGTAACGCCGTTGCTCAACTTGGCGTCCACGCGCGCGCCACGCCGGAGCAGTTCAGCAGCGATTTCTGAGCCGCCATTCATCGCGAAGTTGTGAAGTGGCGTCCACCCATCGGCACCTGCAACGTTGACGTCGGCTCCGTGCTGCAACAGCAGCTCCGCGATTTCAACGTGGTCGTTTCGGCTCGCACAAAAAAGTGGCGGGTCTCCCTTGCCGGCTGGATGGTCGCCGCGGACGGCGTCAGGGTACTGCGCCAAGATGTCTCGCACTGAGCTCGTATCGCCCGACACGCACGCCGCACAGAGGCGATCGTACGCGTTTGGAGGTGTCGGTGTCTGCAAGTCCTTGGAGACGATACTGGCTGGCTCGTCTCGTGTCCCCGAAGTGGTCTTCCTGGGCGTCAGAGATGCCGTGCTTTCGCTCGAGTCACTGCTTGAAGAAAAGGACAACATTGCGTATCCATTCGATATCATACCAGTAGCTTCACGGATGGGGACGTCGAACGCAGGCGCGTTGCCACCAACAACACCCGCACTGAAGTCGATATCGGTACTGGTGACGACAACGGCGCCGACATCCTCTGCCGACATCACGCCGAGCTCCGACATCACAGTGTTCAACGACGGACGCTCCTCCGGTCGGAAACTACACATCCGCTCCACCAGTTCCCACATCCGATCTGACATCCGTGCCGGCTTCTCCTGCAGCTTGCCTGACCTCACAAGAGACCGCACCGTGTCGTCGTCGACGAAGTACCCCCACGGGACGTCGTGCGTCACGGCCTCGATCACGCTCATACCGAACGAGAAGATGTCGGACGCGAACGTCGGGCTGCGTCCTGACAGACACTCTGGCGCGCGCCAGCGCATCGCACCGGCTTTCTTCGTTGACGAAGACAACGAAACTGCGTCGGATCCACCACTACTGCTCACCAGCACAGACTGCTTGCTTGCAGACAGCGTGCGCACGTAGCTGAAACTGAAGTCCGCGATCTTGGCACTGCCGTCTGCCGCCACCAGGATGTTGTCGCACTTGAGGTCCGCATGCACCACGCGATGATTGTGCAGGTACGCGAGTCCAGACGCCGCCTCACGCAAGAGCCGCACTGTCGCGTCACGGTTCTTCTCGACGCTGAGGTAGTCGGCCAGGTTCTCGCGCGCCGCGTACTCGCACACGATGAACGGCGGTGACGACACGTCACACGCGCCGTACATCATGAGCACGTGGCGGTGCCGAAAGCCGAACCAGAGCGACGCCTCCTGGCGGAACCGACTCACCATCACCGCGTTGACGCGCACATCGACACGCAGACACTTGACGACGACCTCCATGAAGTTCACGCGGCCACGGTGCACGAGACCGAACGAGCCACCGGAGAACGCGCGCTGCTCGTACTCGACGTTGTGAGGCGCGAGGAACCAGTTCGGCACCGAGTCCACGCGCACCGTCGACTGTCGCATCACTTTTGTTCAGTGCCATCGCGAGGACGTGTCGGTCCGTCGTGTCGCTTTCAGCGGTGCTTGTGCTGGTGGTGCTGTTGCTGATCGCACCACTTCTTTTCAGAAGAAGTACATTACGAAGTCATAGAGTCCAGAAGTGCAGTAGCAAAGTTACAGTCGTCGACATGTTAGCCTTCAGAGACAGCTTTTTGTGGGCTCGCTGTGAGGTAGCCACCGCACTTTCGCCAGCCAGTCTTGTATCGATCGGTGGAGGTACGGTCGACAAATTGCTCAAAGATCGCTCACGATAGTACAGCACAGATCTATCCAGAAGTACAAGCGAGTCCGCTGTTTGTGCATGTTCGCTGGTGAGTTTGGTCGGGGTAAAGAACACAACCTCAAGTAGTCACGCGCACCGTCCTGCATCTTCTTGCTGCCAGCTACTTCAACAACTTGGTCCACCAGCTCTTCTCATTTGATGACTTCGTCGCTGTCGCTAGGACGCTTGATTTTGTAGGAGGAAGACCACTGGTTGCTTATGCTCCATGCTTGAGTAACTTAGCTAAATAACCCCCGCTCTTGTCCGTGATACAAGGAAAAGGCGATGCAGGTTTCGAAGTCACTTGCTCTCTGCTTCGAAGATCCAAAAGTTGACCCTAGACTCGCGGTCGTGTGCCCTTCCTGCCCACTACTTACAGACTCAGATCGTACTTTCCAACTTGCCGCCTGTCCTCCCTAATGTTGAACGCGCACGCACACACACACCGCAGCTGCTCGCGGGAGCTCAGCGGGACCGCGTCATTTCGTCGCCGTCATCGTCGCACGTCCGGCCGTCGGTCTTGTCCAGCACACGCCGCGTCCATTACTCGCCCTCTCCTGACAGCTCGTCGTCCTCGACGCGCTCGTCTCGTCAGAACCGTTCGTAGACCCTCAAGGCGGCCCATAGCAGCTCGTTGACGTTGGTTCCGGTCCGCCGCTGCACGAGATACTCGGTCTCGTACCGACTGATTCGGTTCCTGGCCTTGCGCCAAGCGACCTCGGCAAAGAAGACACCAACCTCGGTCTCGTACATCGCCACGGTCGATCACGCCAGTGCCCGGACTGTCAGCGCTACGACGAACTCCTCGCTATTGTCCGGCGCTCTGGCGTTCCCGTCACCACCCCTGCGTCCTTCGCCTAGCTCGTCTCCCAGTCTCGTGCATGCGCTTGCAGAACGCGGTCGTTTCTCTGGTGCAGCACCACCGCACTGCTGTGCACGATGTCCTCCCCCCGCGTGTTGAGATACTGGACATGAAGGATGTCAAAGTCCGTGTCCCCGAGCACCAAAGCGGGCCCGCGTCACTGGTGTCGGAACTTGGTGATTCGGGGTCCGCGAGGAGCCTCGTAGACCCAGACCAGTAGTCCGTCGTACACGCGGAAGCCGTCGCGCACAACGCGATTGTAGAAGCCCGCCTGTCGCCACTGCTAGCGCCGGATCGCCGATGTGGCCAACTCGTGGGTCCCAAGTCCTTCAACTTACGATTAAAGCGCTTGACCAGCCCGCCGTGGTTCGGCTGGTACGGAACCGACGTGTGCTGCGCGCGCAGCAGTGTCATCAGCTCGTCCATTATGCCACCCACAAGCTCCTTCGCACCGTCAGTCAGTACATCTCAGAAGGTCCGTGTCGCAGAACGACCTCGTTCATGAGTGCTGTCACCACTGTAGTCGCTGCGCGGCTTGGTACTGCGACTGCGATAATGTACTCCGAGAGGTACTCCATGAATGCGACGACGTACGCGTTCCCGCGCTATGTGACGCGCAGTGGCCCCGCAGGCCCATGGCCAAGCCGTCGCAGAGCCGCCCGACGCCAATGCTGCCCAACGGCGGTTTCGCCGGCTTTGGCCGTACCTTCCGACTGGCGCACTCTTGGCTGCTCGTCACACAAGAGACCACTGCCACCCTCACCTGGGACCACAAAAGTTGCGCTTTAACAGCGCCAGCGTTGCGGTATATGTAAGTATTCCGCCCAGATGCTTCCGTGTGCTTTGCGGAAGGCTGCCGCTCACAGCTTTGCAGGCAGCATGGTCCGCCAGCCTTCGCCCGTGCGTGCCTTTAGTATGCCGCCCACCGCCATGAAGAGAACGCCCTTGTAAACCCCGACCGCCGCCTGTTCCTGTCGCCACTTGCTCCGCCACCGCGCTGCAATCACCGCGCCCTCGGGATTGCTGATCAGCGACCCGAACCACGGCCACTGGGACCCGCGACAGAGCGTCTGCGACGGCGTTCTATTGTACGGGTCGGTATTGAACGTCGAAGCCGTACTCATGCAAAGCAAGTGCATAGCGGTGCAGACGACCCGAGGTCACGAGTCGTTATCAGCCACCGTAGTGCGCTGTGGTCTGTCACAATCGTGAAGCGCCGGCTGTTGACGTAGGGTCAAAAGAGCTTGACGGCCTACAGCACGGTCAGGCACTCCGGTTCAGTGATGTTGTAGTTTACTTCAGCCGCGCTGTTCACTGAGCTGGCGTACGCCACCGGTCAGAGCTTGCCTTCATTGTCCTGCATCAGCAACGAGCCCACTCCCGCCTTCGAGGCGTCCGTGTTTACCATGAACGGTCGCGAGTGGCCCGGGTACACGAGTACCGGTCACGTTTCGTGAGAGTGCTTCAGCGCGTAAAGGGCCTGCCGTTCTGCGTCGTCCCATTGCCACGCGGTGTCCTACTTGAGCAAGCGCGTCAGCGGCACCGCTTGCGTACTGAACTGCGGCATGAACTTGCGATAATAGCCCGCGAGGTGAACGAAGTGCTTCACTGCCACAAAGTCCGTCGGCCCCAGGAACTGCTCGACCGCCGAGCCCAGCCGCTGCAGTGGCCGTACCCCGGCTTGCCTACGGTAGTGCTCAAGATACTCGATGCTGCTGGCGCCGAAGGTGCACTTGCTCGACTTGAGCGTCAAGCGCGCTTGGTCGAGACACTCGAGCACGTCCGCCACCTCGACAATGTGTCGCTCAATGCCTCCTCGGGTCAACGTCGCCACGTTGTCCAAGTAGACGAGCGCTAATACCCAGAGTAGTCCTCGAAGGACGGCGTCCATTAGGCGTTGGAATGTCCCCGGCGCATTCGAAAGCCCAAAGGGCATGCAAACGAACCGTTATCGCCCTCGCCGTTCTCGAATGCGGACTTATTCTTGTCGCCGGCCTCGATCTCCACCTGTCAGTAGCCAGCGTAGAGATTGAGAGTCTTGAAGTTAACGGAGCCGCCGATCGTCTCGATGGTTTCGACAATCCGCGGCAGCGGATTGACGTCGCGCTCTGTCACCAGGTTAAGGCGTCGATAATTGACGCAGAACCTCTCGCTACCGTCGCGTTTCTTTACCAAGACAACCGGGAAACACCTCGCACCGTTGCCCTTCTCGATCATCCCGCTGGCCAGCATTACATCGACGTGCGCGTCGATCGTGCGGTTCTCATGTTCCGAGTGACGATATCGCCGCAGGTAGATCAGCGCTGCTGCGCTAGTTTTAATCGCGTGTCGAACGCCCGTTGTCACTGGCAGTGGGTGACCTCGTGGTGCTCGAGCAGGCGCGGGTAGCACTGCCGCAGGCGAAGCATCAGCTCCCTCTCCCCTGGACGAGCGTTTCCGTGCTGAGCACCTCTTCGTTGGGCAGGAACTCCGCTCCCTTGCCTTCGGCAGCGTTGATCCACGTCTCAATCGCGCCTCGTCTGAGTCCGCCCGACACCTCGATCGCCGTCATGGTCGCGTCCAGCGGCTCCCACGTGCCGAGCAGGTGGTGCGGTGGTAGCTTGACGCGCCCACATTGCACGTTAAGAATCGAGACTGCGACGCGATCGTCTGGTACAGTGACGAGCGTCGGCGCCACTAACAGCTGCGTGAACCGCGTACGCGCCGGCGTGAAGATATCGACCTCTCCGTCCTCCGCTTCCATCCTCAGCTTCACGTTGACCCTCTGCTCGCAGTCCACGCGCAATCGCCAGGCCAGTCGCACCACGCCTGAACGGCTTCGCCCCATGCCATCGTCCATGCACACGAACGGCACCGTCATTTCGCCGCCAGTTATAGGCCAGCTCGAAGGTTGCGTGGTTGATAATCGCCCGCGACTTCTTCATGTATTCGAATCCAGGTATGAACTCGCCCGTGCAGCCGTCGATGGCGAGAGCATCAACCACGATCACTTGCCCATAGATCGTCTTGCAGCAGAAGCGGTACACGCCCTCTACAACCAACGGCCTGCCCTGCAGCCTCTGCACGGAGTGCATCGGCGGTCGCCCGGTGAGCCGCTTTCCGTACGCCTCCTTGTCCTGGTCGACGATCGAGTAGCGAGGGCCAGTGTCTATGGTGAGCTTATGCTGGACGCCGCCAAGCTCCACTGTCGCTGTTGATAGTCCGTCCGTCGCCAATATCAGAATCGGTGTCTCGCTCTTGATCGCAGCAGCCGATGCCCCGTCCCGACCCTCACCGGGTCGCAGGGCTCTCGCCGTCGTCGTCCGTCGCCTCCGCGCTCTCTTCTGCCGCTTGCCTCGCCCAGCGCCGCCTCTTCGCGAGCCGCCTCTAAATATAGCTCACCACCAGTACTATCGCGCGCCTCTCTGCCGCGAATATCACGCACCTCTTCATCGTTGTTTGCCTCGTCGTGTGTGTGACCCTTGCTCACTGCCCTCAGCCAGACCCGACAAACAACCCGACGCCCGCTTTCACTGTCGCTCGCCTGCTCGTGGCCGTCGACTTCCGGTCCCGGACCAGTCGCCCGTCCTGACGGCACTCGGCCGGAGCCAGCGGTGCAGCCTGACGCCCAACGTCTGCCGCCACCGTCGCTCCCCTGCTCGAGCCCACTGACCACACGAGGGTCGCCGGCTTCGAGACGTAGCCCCGCCTCGGCTACACCTCCTTGCCGTTTCCCGGCGCCGACTTGGTCTTGAACCGCTTGACCGAGGCTCGTAGTGGGCACTCACTGGTGAAGTGTACTTCTTCATCACACACGAAGCAGCGAGTGTGCCGCTGCCGCTTCCGCTGGTCCTGCTGCCTTCTTCTGTGCTCCTCGCCGGCATCCGTCGCTGCTCTCGCCACCGGCCCGTACTTGGTCAGCGCTGGTGTGGTGGCCAGGAGTCGTGCGCCGCCCTTCGCGTACTAGGCGTGCCTCGGCAGCCGGTTCGCCCTCTCATTTATGGCTCCGTCGTTGCCGGCCACCCTGTGTGCCCTTTCGCCCGCCTCGATCAGCGTCTCCGACACACGTGCCACCAGGACGTGCGCACGAGCGGGGCGCCCCGTTGATAAAAGCTTCGACGTATTGCTCCGCTACCAGCCTGGAGCCCAGCTCGAAGCCTTCAAAGGCATCCGCCAACTCCTCGAACGTTTTGATCGCTATCTTCTTGAGGTTCATGACGGCGTTGAATATCTGCGAAGGGCTCTCGCGCCAGCTGTACTTGGCGCGTAAGTGCTCGGCCAGCACCTCCACCATTCGCTCGTCCTCCGCGACCCTTAGCATCGTCCTTCCAAACCACGTAGCCGCTTTCCCCGTCAGTGCCGACGCCATGACCTGGTACAGGACCTGCGTCGGCCACTTGGCGCCGTGCAGCAGCTTGCCCGCTTCCACTGCGCTCGAAAAGTGGTTTAGCCAGTCATAGACGGGACATGACGCGCCGTCGAAGTCGCTGATGCGGAGGTTGCGCATCTTCCAGGCGCTCAGTCTCACCAGCGCCGCACTCGGCACCGGCGTTGATATGCTGACCACGCTACCCATCTCGCCGTCGTCACTGCCCGTGGCGATTCACATTGCTCTCGCTCGTCCTCGCGATCGCCAGCGCGCGCTCGCCGCCGACCCTGCCGGCGTCAGCGGCACCTTGTTCAGCTGCGCGGGCTTGTACAGGCGACCACGCAGAACACAGGCGACCATGAGCGATCGGCGTACGGCTCGTCGTTCTCGCCCAAGGCTAAGACACTTGACGACGCAATAGAGCAGCTCGAGCCGGACGCCTATTTCCTCTTGCTCGGGCTTGCGCGAGGCGCTTCCGAGATCGAAGTCCGCCGCGCGTACAAGCGCCTCGAGGTGCAGTGGCACCCAGACAAGAACCGCTCGCACCCGCGTGCTGAGGAGTTCTTCAAGAAGATTGCAGAGGCGTACGTCGTACTCAGCGACCAGGAGCGGCGCCGACACTACGAGCAGTTTGGCAAGTCGGGCCTCGAAGGCGGCGCGAGTGGGCCGGAGAACGGCTACCGCGGCGGTGGATCCGTTCGACCGACTTGCGCCAGCCGCTCACCTGAACAAGCCGCACGCTCAAGATCGTCATGTATCTTTGGATAGACAAGGCCGTCGCGGTCATTGTGATCGACCTGCATCGGCGCGTCAAGGTCTGCGTTGTGACGGACCTGCGCGAGGCTCGGAAGCCTGAATTGCAGATCCGTCGCCTGGTCGATGCTGGCGTCCCTGTGGTGGCTTACAAGCCGCCAAACGGATGTATGCGTATTAAGTTTTGGTTGTCCGACTCGGTCACCTTGGTGACCGGGTCGTACAATTTTACGCCGTACGCTGCGGCCAAGAACTGGGAAGTCACGATCACACTGGCAGATCTCGCCATGGCTGGCGAGTTCCGCCGCAAGTTCAAGGCCATGTGGAAGCAGCTCAAGAAGTACAAGCTGCGCTGTGGATATCCATTATGAGTGAGCAGATGAGAGCAAGAGTGAATGAGAGAACGAGAGAGGAGGAAGCAACTTCAGCAGCAGCTTGTTCAACCAGCTCATATTCTTTGGCGACTTAGCAGCAATCACCGGGACGCTTGAATCGCAGGTGGGAGGCCGCTGGTTGCTTTCGCTTCGTGCTTGAGCAACTTCACCACGTCAGAGTGTCCATTCTTCGCTGCGAAGTCCATGGGTTTCCTGCCACCATAAGCAGCGGCATACACGTCCGTACCCCCAAAGAGCAACTCCTGTACTGCTGAGCAGTGACCCTTTTCCGCTGCCTCGTCCAGAGGGGTGACACCTGTTGCGGTGCGCGGCGTTCACGTTCGCCCCATACTTGATCAGTTCCGTCAACACCTCCGCGTATCAAAACGAGTTTGCAAATTATTTGCTCATTTTACTTTTTCCGTGGCGACTTTCGGAATGACGTGAAATTTGACAAATTTCAAAGACGAAATTTCGGAATGGTATTAAATTTGACAAATCGGACCTTGATTTAATTAATCCGCTACGATTTACGCTAAATTGGACCTCAGAAAGCAGATTCGCGTCTGACTTGTTTTTTGAATGCCGCATTCATTCCGATTCCGCTCCGCCTCCGAAAAAAAGGTCGCGGAATCGAAATGAATGCGGCATTCAAAAAACAAGTTAAACGCGAATCTGCTTTCCGTTTGCATAAAAAGGGAGGTTGGAAGGGGGAGAACGAGGCGCCATTTTTGCCATTTGCGAATTTGCGAACTAAACGAAAGTCGAGCGGCCGCAGGCTCTCAGAGGCGCCGGGGAACAGCTCGGTGGGGCTCGGAAGCGCGGCAAGCAGGAGCACCACGGAGAAAGAGAGCGAGTGAGCGAGCGTGAGAAAGAAAGCGAGAGAGAGAGAACTAGCGACCAACATACAAAAGACAGTCACAATGGGCGACTTCCCGCCGCCGCAACAGACAAGCGTCAAGGCGTCGGAGCTCGTGCACCGCGCCGTCGACCGCAGCTACGAGGACGTGCGCACGCTGCTGCTGCAGCTGCCTTCGCTGCGCGCCGACGAGCGCCGCGAGCCGCTGCTCAAGCACCTTCAGGACACGCGCAAGCGCTTCGCGCAGCTGCTCGCAGTGCTCAAGTGGTCTGTGCAAGCGCCGCTGTTACAGCAGTGCGACGAACTCCTCGAGCACGCGGAGGGGTACCGCAACCAAGTGGACGAGACGAACGACCGGCTCTTTTTCCTCCACGCTGACCTGGACCGCGCGAAAGAGCGCCGCTACGACCTCTCGACCGCTGTCGACGTGCTCTTTGGCGGCAGCTACTTGCGCTTTCCCACTGTCGCAAAGCGCGCCATGTACCCACGCGAGCTGCCGCCAGTCGACACGGCGGCTGCAGCGAAAGAAGTGGACGACATCATCCGCTTCCGGCTCGTTGAAGCCGAGATCCCCGAGCAGTTTACCAACATCCACCTCGACAACGGGTTCGTCATGTGCGAAGCCGAGGGCGAGTTCGAGCTCGTGCTCACGATCCAAGGCAAAGAGAGCGACGCGCTCTGGCGCGTTATCAGCGTCAACACGGCGCTCACAGACGCGCGCGCGTTCGCGACCCACGCGCGCCACGCGTCGACGAGCGCGCTGCGTATCATCAAGACG